>KV426184.1:0-24947 GCA_001632375.1 Exidia glandulosa HHB12029 | reverse complement strand
CGGTGGAGTTCGCCGTTGAATTTAAAGAAGGGTTCCGCTGACGATGAGATCATCGAAAGAAGCTCAGGAACTGGGCGCCCAGCGCTCGGGACGTGAGCCGGACGACCCGAACCATGCTGCAAGTCCTGCACTGCACACTTTGGGATCCGAGGGAGAAGTCGTGAGGAACGGGATTGAGACGGACGCGGGAAACAGACGGGCACAACCAGCGCAACGGGAGAGTCAGGAACGTACTCGTGGTCACGTGACTGACGCGCAAAGTTATGGAGCGCGGCGCTTAGACACCGCTACTTATGAACACCGACTGTTACTCTAGACGCAAAGCACGTATGGACAATCCCTCTTGTAAAAGTGCACCATTTCATCGGTGAAGCAAATCTCCAAGAGCGTTTCCCGAAATCTTCAGAATTGAGGGAGATACATGATACACACCCCCAGCGAATTGGCCGCGTGACAGCAGAACATACTCTGAGGTCGTTACATGTCACACATAGTATAGGGTAAGGTGGTAACAGCCCATAGACATTGATTTGAAGCTGTAAATTTAGGTTACTGGGCATTGACATCAAGGACACCCATTGCCAAAGTCCCTCTCCACATATGCGCGGTCTCAGGTCCTCAGATTGGCCGCTGTTCATATGTAGCGGTGACTAAGCGCCGCGCTCCATAGGAGATGGAAGATAGAACGCGATCCGCCAGGAGTTCCACAATGATACGCTTGCCACACGTTGTGGACTCAGCCCGCTCGACCAAGACATTCGCCGTATCAGAGGCATCTAAATCAGGATCACCAGACCACACAGAAACTCGCGCAGGATTGAGGTTGGATCATAAAGAGCAATAGCCAGCTGCCAGGGGTAGCCCAGTCTCTGATGGACTTGAAAGCGCGACTGCGATATCGATAAAGACGCAAACGTGGTCGTTCGAGTCAGACGATATCGGGGGATGTCGCCGCCGGAGGATAGAGCCCAGGAAATCACGATAAGGATTCTGTGGGGATTGAAAGAGTAACATGAGGACTAGTAGACTGATTCTGCGTAAATCAGCGGTGTAGAGTCGTTTGGTTGCCCCGCCGCCCATACACGACCATTTGAACGAATGCGCATGAGTTCAGGTGCTCAGCGCCAGTGTAAGAGGTCAATATGCAGTAGCCGTGACCTCGACGGGTGCGCGTGGTGTCGTTGAGCTAGCATGGACTAGACTACAAATCCGCCCGCTGCTGCATGTCGTAGTTCGCAAACTGCTGGCATTGCGTACTTCGTGAACGGCGCGCGCGCATCGTGCTATCAGCGTATATGTCGCAGTAATGTGACGCGCGACGACTGGTCGTGCACGAATGGCTCAAGAGCGCAGGGCTGTGGAAGGCGGGAGTCAAGAGGGACGCAAGCCTCCGTTTTGCTCCCGCGTGAGTTCGACTAATCACGTGATGGATCGGCGCGACCACAAATACGATCATCCCACAACCCAATTTACTCTCGGAAACACACTCGATTGAGGTAACTTGCACACGTAATACGGAACGCAGCATGGATTCAGATGGTCTGACAGCGTCATCTGGTGGGAATGGGCTCTCCACATTCAACTTGAGCTCGTGGTGACCTGCGAGCCGCGGCGCAGTGTTTGTGAGTATATGTTCGCGTCATTGCTGGAACAGGGCCCAGATCCTTACCTCTTGAAGCTGGGAGCGCACTCAAAGTCTGTGTCAACTCCAGGGCGAGTAAACGGCGCAGCAGCCGCCGTCAGGGCGAGGGCCAGCACAACAGCGAAAGAGCGAGGAGGGATGAGCATTGTGAAAGCAGTCAGTTGCGAGGGAAACCCAATGGTACGCGCCGTATGCCTATATATGGGCTCTCCTTCACCAATATAAGTGCGCAGCAGAGGCGCTCAAGGAGGCGCTGCGAGCGCAGATCATTTCAGAGAAAAACTCCTTGTTTAAGCCCCAACACCGACTGCGAAAGCCTCCCGAGGCTGTGAGGACCGCGAATATGCCGCGAACGCGCGTCTTTCTATTGCTAAGCAGACGGCTTCTGGTCCTGAGGCCGTGCAAAGTCACGGTTACGGTGAAAGTCCTCCAAACTCACTTGGTTGTTCCGGAAAAGCCAGGAAACAAATTTCGAACGCCTGAATCACTCATTGCTGAATATGATAACGTATAGTACACACAGTATGATCTACGCTTTCCCCTTCAGTCACTGTCCGCCAGCAGACAGGATTTTGTGATGCGTGTAGAGACTAACGAGTCACGAGCGACGGCTGCTGCTTGTGCAATATTATACAGCATCGGCCGCCGGCGACCTGGCACAACAGATAAGCCAGCTTACACCTCTTGGGATGCACCCGCACCTTTTGAAGCTGTTGGTACTCCGTGCCTCTTCTTGTCCCGGACGAGAGAACGGGGCAGCCGTGACCAGCGATGAGAGGGCGAGCACTGCCGCTAGAGCGCTAAGAGATTGAGACACGGAGAATAACATCGTGAGGAGTAATCTGCAGCTCAAGTCGGGGATAGTAGCGAATCCAACACTGTCCAGGATGCTACCTTTATATGGGAGATCAGCCGCGGTCGCATTCGTCACGGCCCCGAGAGAAGTGACATCTTAGGAGCTTACGCTCGTCGCCTCAGTCGAGTATGCTGCGCCCGACTGGACCGACGACAGCTGACGTCGGTACCGAGGGCGCGACAGCAAGCGTAACATCCCTCGGTCGACGTCCGAAATTGTCGACGCTGTCATCACTAGTACTATCCCCACCGTGACGCTCCGAACCGTCGATGGTGGGAGAGGAAGAATGCGAGTGCTACGGGCTTTCTACGTGTGAGAATACGTTCAGTATAGACTATTAAACATAATGTGGCTATATCATAGTCTACAGGTAGGATCATGATACAGGGGACTAGTACTAAGGAAATAAGCCACAGCTAGCAGTGGTAACTACTATCTCTATCCTGAAATCATTCGACTTGCGAGGACTTCGAAGCTATCGGCACTCCGCACGGCGATCTATGTACTCCCTGCTCAGCACACTTCCACGCAGTTAAGGTCGTTCCCATACCTCTTAAAGCTATTTGCACATGCAGCGATAGCTGAAGTCCCTCCGACTGACGGTTTGAACGGCGCTGCCGAGACCAGCACGGCGATGAGCGTGAGAACGACAGAGAGGGAGCGGGAGAAGATCATAGTGGTAGTGGTATCGGTACTGATAATAATGGGAGTTTCGACGGGACTCAAACCCTTTTTAAAGGGAGAGACCTTTCACCTGAATGCGCAGCCGGAGGGAGGATCGGCGACGTATCCCCCGAGTCAGCGGGAAACCTAGCAATGTTTACCATGTCAAAACTCTAATCCCTCCTTTCGCCACCGGTCAGGCTGTGTGTAAGGGGCAGCCCACTGCTCCTTGCTCGCCTCGGGTGAACGGGTATCGGCGAAGCGGCGGTTTTAGTCCTGCTCCGGTCGTAGGCAAAAGACCGCAGCATCGTTCGTCGGGTAAGCGCTGTAGAAAGACACCATAAAAAGGTTATGAAGGAGGAGGACGACCTGCCCTGTGACTGTGACGCTGAGATCCTCTTCAATTCTCCGCTGACGCGTAGTTCAAGTATCCGAACTCCGGAGATACCACACTGCTCCCGCCGGTCCTCCCTCCTTTTTTGTCGCAACTGCACGTTGCCACCGTGATCATGATAGGAATCCCGGATGCCCGTATCCCTGTGATGTGCTGTGTGGTGATGGTTCTAAACCTAGTGCTTGACGCGTTGTAGCATGAGGACGATCTTGAGCTCCTTGCCATCGCCACGTTCTGTACTACGACTTACCAGACCTCCTAGTACTGTGCATGTCGGTACTCCAGACTTATGGTACCGTTATTCCATCTCCTAGTATCGGTGTCTGCGCGGCCCAGCCTGTCTTGACGCTTTCCCCGACGTCTGCGGTCACCTGTGGTAACCGGCCGTAGTTGTCAGTCATGTCCTGGCAATCCTGCGGCGAGATCTCGGCGGCGCTCACCCGCGGTTCACTGCCATACTGCCTTTTGGATATGGAGCGAAAACAGTCTCACATTTGCTCTAGAGCGAACAATCATTCCTTAGCCGTCCAACGTCTGCGGACAGCAGTAAACGTTCACGACGGAAATCAAGACGGGCAGGAACGGGATTGTGCGGACATATGCACTGTTGCAGACTCCAAAGTGAACACTTCGACGCAGCGATGTCCTAACCAAGTGTGTGGCCCGTCACGCAACAAGACATGTCGTTGTAGAGTCATGTCGAACGCGATCGTAGCGCGGCCGTGAATGTAGCACAATGTGGACAGGGTTAGACTCACTCTGAGTGACTCTCACGATGTCCAGGTCATCGGGCTAGCATATCAACATATGAGAGCGACCGTTATACGAGCCGGGGTGTCATACGACTTTAACGCCCATGACGACTATCGCTGACACTGTGCTTCAACGGCGAGACGTGCAGTGCCGCCGAAGATTAATCCCATTGATCGTACAAGTCGAACGGAGAGTCCATTATATCAAACAAGTCCGAAGGTGCGGGATGAAATTGCACGTCCTGGGCGAGCAGCAACATAGCAGCGACGTTTTCGGGAACGTGTTGCAGAATGACAACCCCATGGAAGGATAGCACATCAAGAAGTGGCCGGGAGGTTCGAAGACACTGCTGTACGAAGTCGCAAATCATCTCTGGAGAGAGAGTGGGAATGCCTCCGTACGAGGGACAGATGTCCTTCGAGACGAGCGTCGACAGACGCAGTCTTCGCAGCATCGGGCAGTCTATGGCCTGAGGCTGGCGTGGCGCGGGAAGAAATATACTGAGCTCAGCGATATCGTCCACAGTGTGCGAGACGGGGAACAGGAGATACACCGTCAACGTGTGTAAGAACGGTAGACGCACTCCTACAAAGTTGGGGATGGCATCGATTTCGGTGACCTCTAGAGTGGTGATGTGCGACAAGACGGGCTCGATAAGGAGGCTGTTGCAAGGATACGAACGTAGCATCCGAGAAAATCCACGGGAGTCTGTTAGCCGGACTGCCACTGTGCAGAAGTCTCCGACCGAGGCGAACGTTAGCTGCTGTGGAGTTTGGAGCGCGTCGACGAGCGTTCCGACGAGCAGCATGAAGTCATCGTCACGTTTTGAGAGGACTTGACTATGGATTTCGATCGTCCTGATGTCCTTGTGTCGTAAAAGCTCGAATAGAATCTTCGAACTTCGTACACTATCCCGGGTTCCGGTCAATTGAACGGACAGGTACTCTAATGATGGAAAGAGGTCCAACATCGAGGTATCTGTCGTCAGAAGGTCGTGATGAGATGCATAGTGCAGCCTCAGCGCTGTGGTGGAAGTGAACATGGAAGCGATGGCGCGCAGCTTCCCGCGGTCGAGGGTGTAGGATGAGTACTCCAGCAAGGTGACGCTGGGAACTACGACATAGGGAGTCTTGAAGCTAGTAGACCTGAGAGACACATGCCGAAGTTTGGGGCATTGGCCGCTGAAGAGTGGCGTCGGGAGCTGGTCATAGAGCAGGCCGATGTGCAGAACCTCGAGTGTTGGAACAGGACAAGATAGCAATCCCACCACACACTCTTTCCACCCGGCAATTCTTCTAGAGGCAAAATAACCGTCGATAGATGCCGAGTAGGATAGACTGCGAACTTTATGTAGGTGCTCGGCAGCGGCAGCAACCATTATCTCGTATCCGTGTTCAGGCACAACGAGCTGGAGATCGATTTTGACGTTTCCCGCACGCGCAAGCTGGGCCTCGAGTGCGCCAGGGCGTGACCCTTTGGATACGATCTGAGACCACAAGAGAGCTGGAGCAGCTAGTGCTGCATCCCTCCAACGCCAGCAGACGTGGGTGGCTGTGATGCGCGACGCGAGTGGCAGGTGCGCAAAGACTGCGAGTAAGAGCTCGGCGGGAAGTAGGAGCGTCGTATCTGCCGCAAGCGTGTTGGTCGACATGACGGTCGGAAGCCAAGAGACGGAACGGCTCTGACCGGTGTTAAGACGGAATCAACGCGTAACTCCGTGCGATCAGTTCAAGTCATCTTCTCACGTGTCCGTTTGACGCTGCATACTGTACATTCTGACACATGTCTAACGACTATTCTTCTCCCAGCGATGTCCGATAAAGTTGATCCAGTCACTGTGAAGCTCATCCCCGCGCCGCAGGGCCAACGACCAGTCGTAGCACACATGCGTCGACCCGCCCGCCCTGTCGACAGTCCAATTCCTCGACATGACATCTGGAGGCTCGAGCGTCAAGTCTGGATAACACAGTACGGTCTGCCTTATATAGTTGAGGCAGTGCTGTGCATGGTCTCCCGTCGTCTCCTCGACCGCGAGAGCCGGAAACAACGCGCGGTGCAGCATACGCATGCAATGGAGGTCGTGGTACATCGTAGGTACGAATCCATGATGATTTGGGCCGCTGTCGACAGTGTCAGCTATATACAATTGCAACATTAGGACGTACGCTTTAAACCAGCCGTGTGCGTCGACGTAGTGTTCCCAGTCGAACACCGCCTCCTGCCCGATCGCGTGATGTACGCTTTCTTCGACGTCCAGCGCGACTTTGGGCATGTCGTCTGGCGAGATCAGGTACATGGGAAAGTCGGCCCCTTCGTACGCTGCAGGGAAACTCAGCTTCGAGTACTGTCAAGGTGACTAGCATCTCTACAGTAGTTCCCACTGCGAGATTGGAAGCGGGGCGTTTGCGGTCGCGAAAGCCAGGCATTGAGGATGAGAACGTTCACCACGCTCGCGAACGCGCAGGTTACCGCGAACGTCGCGTGAGAGCTAAGCATGGGAGAGAGATTGGAGGCTCCGCTACTTCGCCACAATCCGGATCGCCTAATGTGAAAGCCGGAGCAAGCACAGGGAGAATTCGAAGGGCGGCGATCTTACACTATCACTGATCTATACATACAGGACCCGACCCACGGTACCGTACTGATACGACTACGGAGTGGCTGGATAGACGTCTACTCAGGATCCGGGAGAGAGTGCGTCTGACGGAGATAGAACGCTGTGCAACGTATTAGCATGTTCGATCGCGCGCAGCAGCAGTGCAACGCACCCATCACCGGCGAGTCGCGGTTCTGCCAAAAGTTGATGTGGCAGCGTTTCCCAGGGCACGTCACTTCGAACGTCTGAAGGGTACGTTCCTTGCAGTCAAACTCAGCGGTACCGTTCATCGCGCCCAACTTGACGGTAAAGTGCCCGACGTGATCGAGCCGCTTGGGTTTGGTCGCGTACGAGAGCGTGCGGGCGTCGAGCTTGCGCGCGGCGTCGAGCCGGTAGACGTGGACTAGGGTGTCGCCGTCGAGATCGACGTTGTTGTCGCGGTGTCTGCCGCGGATCTCAGCCTCGGTGGGGATGGCAGCGACGAGCGAGCAGCGCTCCATCTTGTGGTCGAGCACGCGGAATTGCATGATCATCGAAGTCTGGGCAGCGTGTGAGCACGCTGGACATCGAGCACTTGGTAACGCACATCCTGGCTGAGGAGAACCTCGCGCGAGTCTGGCGAGATCGTGCCTTTGTCGCTAAGCCAAGCCTTGGGATCGACAGGCCAGACCTTGGCAGTGTCCGTGCGACTGACAGGCGCCAGAACCATTGGGAAGTTGGTGACGGGAGGAAGAGCGGCCAGTCGCGAAGCATTCCACTTGACGGTGTCGAGGTCGATGTACGTGCTTGGGCGCTCCAGCGTTTCCGGGTCGACGACGGCTTCGGTCTTGAGACCACCGCGCAGGAGAAGGCCGATGTTCAGGACGCAGAGCGAAAGGCATGCAATGTAAGTCCAAAGCGCGAGCGGGTGAAGGGGCTCATGCTTGTGTGTAGCTGAAGAGCCGTGTCAGTCACGATGAAGCGCTAGTGGGAACGCGACCTACAGCGAGGCGAAGTATCCTCGGACGATCCCGCCGAGCTCGAGTCGTCGTGCTCCTGCAGCATAGGCTCATACTCGGCCTTCATGGTTGAAAAAATGCCCCGCAGATGCAGAAGGCCAGGAGGAAGAGTGCAAAGTGGCTGGACCGGTATCAGTGGCAGACGGCAACACTCGCAGCAGATGCACCGGTACCGGTCGGCGACATTGGACTTCTCGCGGGACCAACTTCTCGCGCACAGACCGCCAGGGCTTCTATCGCATCGTCGCAAGAATCTGGCGCGCCCGTCAAGCAGTCATCCCACGGTGTCCGCGCCGCGTCCAGGACGATCCCGACGATTATAACGACAAAGTGATTGCCCTGAGATTCTCGATAGGCCTAGAATAGCGAAAGTAGCCAGGCAGCCAGCAGAGGTATGACTTGATTGTCGGTGTCGATGTAATTGAGACTGATACCACGGCGCTGACGTTTGCAGTGAAAAGATAACTGGAAAGAGTCAGGAAAAGCCGCGGATACAGCCGCCGCCGCTCTCAACTTGAAACTCGGAATCTCACGGCAGATGTCAAAGTCAAACACTACGTCGAGCATGCCTTAACTGGTGAGATTCGTATCGCGTGGTAGCAGATCCGGCATTGGCACGAACCAACGGCCGTCTGCTCTCCGTCGACCTTCTTATACGACCCGGAGAGTCCTAGTCTGGCGCGCCGTCTCAGACTCCCCCCGTTTGCTTTCTAGCAGCTATGTCTGACAACACGACCGACGCGACCAACTCGACCAGCTACGCGCCCCCGGGCGAAGGTCCCGCGGAGCTGTTCATCGAGCGCACGAATTTTAACGGCGTGACCATCGGCACCTTCCTCTACGGTAAGGGTCACTCCACTGTTGAGAGCGGTCCGAATACTCAGATTTGTTCTTAGGCGTGCACTTCACCCTGTTCCTCATTGCCCTTCACTACTTCCTTTCCGGCAAGCAATGGAACAGGGTCCAATGGGGAATGGTCACATACGTGGTCAGTCGCATCTGTCGCGCTTACCGCATACGTCTCATATCGTGGCACGCATCTCCCAGGTTCTGCTCTTCAGTGCAGCGTCAGTATACACTGGGTCGAATATCAAGTGGGGCGAGCAAATGTTCATCGACGACCGGTACGTTCGCACGTGACCATTTCCAGGTCGATGCTGACACGTCAAGTAACTACCCTGGCGGACCGTTGGGCTTCTACTTCAACGCGTTCAACACCCCAATGAGTATGTAGACGCGTTTACCTCGAGATCGCCGCTGAGACGACGCGTACAGTCATCCTCGGGAACTCCGCCTTCATCGTCACGAATTTCCTGGCCGACAGCCTCGTGGTAAGTCGCAGTTTACGTAAATGGCCATCCACTAGGGTGTTGACGTCTTATCTGCAGCTCTACAGAACCTGGATAGTATGGCAACGCAACTTCTTGGTGCTCGCCTTCCCGCTTCTCATCTTTGCCGGCTCTACAGGCAAGTAAAGTTGCCGGGATCATCCTCACACGACCGGCATGATAACGCGTTTGCTCGCTCTAGTAATGTCGATTCTCGTCGTCTACCAACTCGCGAAGCCGGATGCGCACTTCTTCTCGAATGTCGGCCTGTCGCTCACGATCCCATACTTCAGCTTGAGGTGCGGAGCGTGCCTCACGGCTGTCCGAAGATGCTGATCGGGCCACTGCAGCATGGCTCTGAACATCATCCTTACCTTGATGATCGCCGGCAAGCTGCTCCTCACACGCAATCGCCTCCGAACCGTTCTTGGCGATGCCCACGCGAAGCTTTACACCGGTATCGCGGCGATGCTCGTAGAGAGCGCTGCGCTCTATTCGACGTTCTCGATCCTTTTCATTGCGACCTATTCCGTCAACAACGCTGTGTTTAATGACTTCCTCGCCATGCAGTCGCAGATCATGGTAAGACTCGGCCACGCACTTGACTCGATTCATCGTCTGACTCCCTACAGTGCATTTCCCCGCTGCTGATCATCATCCGCGTTGCTCGTGGGCATGCATACTCTCCCGATCTCACCTCAGGGAACGTGTCGACTCGGGTCTTCAATTCGACTGACTCGCAGCAACGCAGCGGCCCGATGGTCGCTACACGCACCGAAACGTTCCATATGCAAACGTGGCCCACGCAGAACGAGACTGCCGTTGGCACGGAAAGCATGACGAAGATTCGCGACTCCGATGTCTAGAGGGGCGCGCTGTCGCAACCGTGTGATATTATCCGTCAATGTATATTGGGGCATGTAGAAGTGGCACTGCGAGTCGCTGATCTTGTAATACACTCTGGGTTATTGCACTCTCAGGCGTTGGGGCTGGACAGCCTTGAATTCAGGACGCTAGTATGATTGCCTGTCCAATAGCCATCGTCCTAGGAAAGAAGCAATCACACTTAACGATTGACGAAAGCCTTTGGAAAGCGATCGGCCCTGAGGAGCTCCCATGTGGCCCCCTACAACAGAGGGAACCTTGTGAGGATCTTGACATCGTGTATCAAGGAGAGTGGAGGTTGATTCTCTGATCGTCCTCCTTCCGGACGGTCGCCAGATATCGAGCCTGGGCGGCCGATGAGCTCATGCAATGATCTGCTTATACGGACGGAAGGGTGCTAATCGGAAGTGCGCATGCAACTGACGCGAAAACGCGGCTACCTCGATCGTCTTCATTTCTCCTGCACTGCGACCGAATGAGGCGATAAGGTGCAAAAGGGCGGACTCTATTGACGCACATCCTCCCACTCTTGAATCGCGGCGCGCACTCGTTTGGTGGTATCTTAAGATAGCTGCTGGGGACGGCTGCCGATTCGTGAGAGGTCGTACATACATATGTCATGTTGATCGGCCGGCAAGCTAGTCGTCGTACTCGCGGTGGTTCCGCTTGACAGTATCATACACAACACGCCAGTCCCTGCAAACGTAGTCCTGCTCGCTGACGACGTTATGAAGCTCGTATATCCCGGTGGCGGACTCCAGGCGCGTGTTTGCCCGGCACATGATCGTCTGCCGGATGTAATTCATGCAGTGTCGTGTGGGCCACTCGCTGCTGTCCGCGCGAGAGTGGGTAGAGTTGAACGTCCCGGCGTTCACGCGAACGATAGCGTGGCGAATGACATCGAGACAGCGAAGCTGGTGAAACATGCTGAGCATGAAGGGCCGCCGATGCGGTCCTAGATGGACTATGCCCTCGCGCGGGGAGAGCAGCTCCCACTCCATCTCAGCTTCGGGAGTCGACAACTGGTAGTGTACCGTATTTTGCATGTAGTTCGAGACATGCTTCATGGGAGAAACCGCGAGAGAATTCGGGTGATCGTCGTCTATGTAGGCTGAGGGGGGATATTAGACTTTGCGAGGAAGACGGACTTGCAGGACGTACTGAATGCCTCGGAACGTGGTGAACGAGTGACATAGAAATACAGCACAATTTCTCCAAGCGTGAGGAGGAATAGCGCAAGAGAAAGCCACTTCGTGTCGCGAATGGCCATGCCGGTAATCGCCACCCAAATCGCAAGCGGTCGGAGCAGAGTCAAGAGGCGCACGCGGACGGTGTTATCCGATGCGCGCGTATGCGGTCCCGCTATAAAGACGCCGACGAAGTGCTTCTTCATCTCCTCCGTCACAGCATTTGACTCTAAGCTTGGAGTCTCCGGGAATCTCGGCCTCGAGAGGATCCCGTCGTCGAGCACGAGGGGGATGTAGGTAACGCGCATCGCGCCATGCAGACTAACCTGGGGCTCAGCCAACCGAAATCGGTCCCGCTATACGAGATAAGGGAGTCGTGGGCCGGCTCGAAAAGTCCCCGTGTGCTGGGAACGTGGAATAGACATTATCGAAATGAAAAACGCCCGCTCGCGAGCGCCGGCGTCCCGGCGACGCAGGCTCCGGCGGCTCCGCTTAGTCTTGAGTCCGCTCCGCGGTGGTCGCGCCGCCAGCGCAAGAAACGGAATGATGTCAACCGCCGAGCCTGTCAATAGGTCCATAAGAGGGGAAACACCAATGGCCCCTCGCATTGATCTATTCGTTCCAGCGCAATATGCACATAGGTCACGGTGCAATTCGGTTATCCCTCAGCACGGTCCTTGTCTTCATCTTGGCCGTACGAGTCGCCAGCGCGCCATTCCGCGAGTCCGGTCTGTCGCCCTTCGACGATCCGACGACTGGTGGACATACTCCTCTATAGACTTTGTGAGTATCGACAAGGATAGCAGTCAAAGACGTGCAAGAACTCACGTGTAGACAGCAGTCGCGGCTTGGGGCATGCGAGCCACCAGACGCGTGGAAAGAGGGACAGTATCTGAGGGCACGTGCGTCTTAGAAACAGCCTGGATAGGAGGAGGAGGTTCTGGGCACACTGGCAGTCATGCCGCGGTTGTTGTATGATGAAGTGCGCACAGTACGCGAGATAAATCTGAGGACTAGAGACGTCTCTTGCCTGGGTATGATGTGCGTCCACAGCGATGAGTCCAGCGAGGTTCCAAAGTCCAGTCTATTTGCGCCAAGCTGGACGCGGAGGCAGAGGCATAATCGCAGATACTGGAATGTTGCGGTGGCCGGGGCCAGCGTTACCGGGCCTTTAGGTGAAGAGCGTTGCCGTGCATCCACTTAGCGACGTACGTGAGCAACCACAGCGGTTACTAAGACAGGAAATCGGACAGGCAGCGCACCACTTGGTCGACTACGCCAGATGGCGACAATGTCAAGCCAGCATGAGACGGTGTACAGCCGTCGCCTGGCTGATGGTTCAGTGGGTTAGGTCGAGAGATAGAAAAGAGGGACGCACGGACTGACGCAACAAGCAGTTGACGCGCAGGTCAGATACACCATAGAGGTGTTCACAGCTACTTACCGCGAATTATCATCCATGTCATAGAGGCACACCTCGTCTCGGCCTCGAAGTGCCTATTGACCAGTGTTGCAAGCGGCCATGTTACTTAGACTCGGGGCCGAGCAGCGGAGCCGCCAGAGCAATTATACCGTAAATATAGGCATTGAAGAAACGTGGAGAGGCGCCACACGCTAAGATACCAGGAACCGCTGCGCGTGCGAGGAGAGATGTGTCGTACGCGAAGCCAAACTCACAGCCATATTTATCGGTCGTTGTGGAGGCGACTGCGATAGGAGCTCAACGGCCGGTCACTTCCTCGCGCCCGGGGAAAATGAACAGAGCCCACTTCGAGAGATCTGGGAGCGAGTCGACTGTGATCATGAGCTCTGGTGCAGTATGCAGATGGAATGTTCGGAGCCGGCGTCAAGACAGGGAAGACCCTCCTTCAGCCAGGGCTGCGGAGCACTGGTGGCAGAACCCCGGGCATGTAGCTGCGGAGCGCCGACCGGTCGATAGATATGCATCAGTGCACCCGCCTTCCGTGTATATAGCCTTCAGGGTGTGAACGTGCAGAGGACGGCTCCGCGCATCGCTGTTCACTTCTCTTTTCTTTCCTCGACGCGATGTTTACGACCGCGCAGTTCGTCCTCTTGTTCGCCGCGTTCCTGCTCGCGTGCTGCGGTGCTGTGGCCGTTGCGCCCCTCATATGGTGGAGGGAGCTACGTTCGAGCGACGAGGAGAAGGGTCTGGTGGCCAACTCGGAGGAGCAGGACGACATGGCTGAGGCTCAGACAGCGCCGGTGGATCCTGTATGGCCAGTGATTCTGAGGTGCGTTCATCTATGCAACCAAATGCCGTTCAGTTACGAATGCGCAGAGTAGTGCGAGTCCACGACCACAAACCAGCTCTTCCGATATCACGGCGACACCGCTGGATCATTGATGTCTTTTATGCCGCGCCGAGCGTGTTGCGCCTATCCGAGTGTATAATAGTTGTGCATTACATGGCGGTCATGTCTTGTCGTCCGGTCCAGAATGTGAATCCGAGCGGTTCGCGGACAATGGGGTCAGTATACTGCCCGAGATACCCGCAGAGACACAGGACGTGGACATGTGGGACGGCATCAAGAAGGAGAAGAAGGCTGTCAGGATTCCGTCAAGACCTGCCTGCCACCGTCGTGGCGAGCCCGCAGCCCTGAACGGCATACGGTTTTGATAGAGTACCAATCTAGGCAGTCAAATTTACCATGGCGGATGCACGGAATCACCGTCTGCACGTCGCGTCCGAGCTCTGGTACACCGCAGCAACAAGAAGCGTTTCGGAGCCGTGACCAATGGCTGTACCAGCTTGAAAGATAATCCTGAGATACCCGCGATGAGCAATCACGCACACTCTTGGCTATGCGGGTTGCGAACCTGACGGATGGGGCATGACGGTCTGAGGAAGAGAGTCGCCGACATGTTCAGGGTCCGCTCGCCGCAGCTTGACTTTGCCCGCGATGGACGCGGAGTCGCGGACGCGACCAGGTGGGCCGAAGGGAAGCCGAAGGTCCAACGTCAACGTTCTGCAACACTGAGCAACTGTGCGTACGAAGGGAGCCCCCATATTTCAGGCGATACGCAATGTCGACAGCCGTTTATCGCACATGAACGTTAGCGCCCGCATTTTCTTTCGAAACCGTTTGTGAAGTTACATCCCGTCGCAAGCGCATATGACGTCTTAATCAAATCCTACTATCCGTTCACACACTCCAACCTGTTCAATACTTTGCTGGCTCGTCTGTGTAGGGAACCCAGTTTCTGCGTACCTTCCAAGGGAGGATTAAGCTTGCAAACCTTCGCGCTAAGTCACGCCATCTACTTCGCGCGTGGACGTCATTAATCCAATGCTGACTGTCATCTCTCAATGAAGGAGAATACTAGTTCCTTTTAGTGCTAGGTGCTCTCTCATAGTCTCAAATCCCGGGAGTACAGCATAATCAACATTCAGAGTACAGCAGTACATCGAGAAGAGTCAAGCTTTACATATAGAATGCATGACAAAGATGCGGGCCAGACGGTGGCGCACATGACTAGCAATTGGCTCTAATGACAGCGTATGGTCAGCTCACTTGTCGACGGTAGGGCAGCAGACGGACCTCTTGAAGCTACCGTTACAGTCGCCGTTCGTCTGAAGAGGATCCTTAAACGGTGCGGCGAGGGAGAGAACGGAGAGCGAGAGGAGAACAACAGCGTAGCTGAGGAGCATCATTGTGAGGTCGAATGTCCAGCGTCGTTCGAGAGCACAGCGGCTTATATAGCTCTTTCTACCCTATAGGATTACCCGTAGAAGACTGGCTGCGCGAGCACGGTTCCGCGCCGTTAATACACGAGAATATCACGACAGTACAGAGAAGACGGGGCTCATTCGTTGCAGAGTTATGTAGCCACAGATGTCAGTAATTACGCCATTCCGCAGGCAGCTGCGTTTCTTCACCTTCGCTGTACATGTGCCATGGGAGGCAGGGCTTGGAGGAGGCGCGATCCGAACATTATATTTGCAGCGCACTCAGTGCTGTCGCCGCGAAATGCGCTGTACGAGTTGGGATTGCCCCGCCCGTACCGATGTTACCGAACTTGACGGTGCACGGGTTCAAGGAATGGGGGACGCATTGATCCCCCCTCTGAGACGTAAGATGCGCACACGCGACGACTGGCCGCGTGCACGTCGGGACCATCTAGACAGATGGACAGTTCCTTCTGAGCCCAGCCCTACCTCCCATTGAGGAAGGAAGTCGGGTCTTCTTTGATCGTTCTTCTTGTCGATCATGTTGAGCGGCCAGACTGAAGTGCGGCAATAATCCTGCTCTGGAACGACACGAAGACACGGCGTCGCGGTTAGTACAAAGAATAAACCTGCTGTGACTACAGTAGCAGTAATGGCGAGATCCCGGTACACCATAGGCACACCGTAGGTAACTCTTCAGCTTCGGAGATCTCGGCGCAGTGCGCGTATCCACCACTACTCGCACCCAACAACGTCAACAAGCTGCGTTCGGGGGATTGCCCGCGGATACACCTTCCGCTGCAGGCGCACCTGCGTACCCTGCGCGAATGCATACGCGAGTGCTATGAGCCTTTCCTCACTGAAGGCCGTGCCGACGAAGGACAGGCCCAGCGGGAAACCCGGAGACTGGTATACGAGTCGAATTGCGGATTCGAGCTGGTCGCGCGTCTGGGCACATTTGCTCGGTTTGCGGATCTGGCATATCTGCTCGACTCGACAGTACTTGGTACATATACATAGTGTGATACCAGAGATGCATTCAAAGGGTTCTGGCTAGGTATCAAAATCTATAGACCGTAAATGGCACATTAATTCCCCGTAATGTATGTTGGTCGGCCCCGGTATTTTGTTGAGATTTTTCGCGTGAGCATACTACCCATTGGCATCTAACCATGGCTCAAATACCCCGCGGATCGGTCAGGGTTGTCTAAAACATAACAGGGGAGGTGACGAGGTGCAGAGCTCGGCCGTGTCCGGACAATTCAAACACAGCCGCTCGGTGTGCTCCTCATCGTACTGACCTCCTACCTCGCTGTCGCTCCGACCTCTGTATCACGGGATCACGCTAAAGACTCTTGTCACGCATGGAATAGACCGAGGAAGCTATTTTACCGTCAATACGGGCTTTGGCGAGGGGCCTTCCAGCTAGTTATCAAAGCAGCGTGCACGCGCTATCCCAAGCCCTCATCCGCAGATACACCAATTCATGAGCTTTGTCCCTCCTTGAGCGCGAGCAAGTGCGCGCCGTACAGGCGCCGTAAGTGTCTGCAGAAGCAGTAAGCCTGTCACAAGCCTTTGGACCACAGCTCTGGTTTGACGATGGACAGATTTCTCTGAAGAGCGCCATTACATAATACAGGACTTTATATGGGGTCACCCGCTGCAAGTGCACTTCTGGATTGGCACTGAGGCGCTTGCTGGCGACATGTCACATCTGTGGCATTGCATGCAGATAGCGATCCGTCGTGGAGCCAGAGAGTGGAGATGTGGGAAGAGGGTAAGTATGATAGGGAGGCGTGTAAGGCTTCAGAGTGTCGCGGGTCGCGTCGGATGCCCTCCGGGCTCACGGCCGCTCGATTGTTGGACGCACTGTTTCGCAAGGTCTGCCATTCTGTCGGAAGCTCAGGTAGTCTAGACGTCCAAAAAGAGCTATTCTCCAGGGCTAGAGCCCCAGGTCGGAGATTTAGGGACGGGAGAAGAGAGGGAAGCGACGGGGTGACGAGGAGCACATCGAGCGGCGGTGTTTGAACCGTCCGGATACGGCCGAGCTCTGCGCCTCGTCACCTCCCCCGTTATGGTTCAGACAACCCTGACTGATCGGCGGGATATTTGAGCTATGGATAGAGGCGAATGAGTAGTGTACTGAGGCAAAAAAACCTCAACAAAATACCGGGGTCGACCAACATACAGAACGGGGAATTAATGTACCATTTACGGTCTATACCATTTACGGTCTATAACGATCCAGGATTGGATTCACCCTGTTGCGATGGAGACAGCATCTCTTCCCAAGGCTCGTTTACCGCGTCTTACGAAGGTGCAATTGGCCGGTATGCATCCGAACTGGTGTTGCCATATCCTCGGAGCACTTGATGCACCGTCTTTGCTGGACATCGACCTTGAGGTCGAGTATCGTTACGGCACGAGCGATGATGGGCTGTGTGCTTTCTTTGTCCCAACGCCGAGGATGCCTTGGAGATTCCCGAGTGTCACGACGCTCCGTATCTGGATTGGAGAGTACTCCTCGGGCTATATGCCGAATCTTGCGGCTGGATTGGAGTGCGAACAGATGCTGCGATACGGTGACTGGAACAGTCTCTAATATCTCACCCTCAGCGGACACGGTTGGATCTCGAACGCAGTACTCGATGTGATCGTCGACGTTCTATGCGATGGGTCCGTCGCCCCGAATCTCCGCCAGCTCTCTACAATTCGTTGTACTACTCGCTCTAAATCTGAGCGTCGTCTAGAAGCGACGAAGCCACCGCGTCTGGAACGTAACGCGTCCGAAACAGCCGTTTATCTGAACGATAAGCGATCTTCCATCTCCGTTGATGCGAAATTAGGCAAACGCGAGGGCTTGGGCGCAGTAGAGGATATTGACGACGAGGAGATGTCGGATGCGGGAGAAACGCGACTTGAAGTCGAGTTCTCGGATTGTGAGCTGTGCGAGGACGAAAACCTTGACGAGTCAACTCGGAGCGACAGCATCTGAGGAGACGGGTCACGAGTCCTAGTACCACTCTGATTCCATCAACTTCCATGTACGCTACTCAGGAATATGATTCTGCGACCTTGACGCCGCGCCACGTCGGACAACCAGACAGTCGATAGATCCGTGGCAAGTACCGTTGCCCCTTACAACCGTGGCTCTGGCTCTGAAGATCGCTGCGCTGCGTTGCGCTTCTGCATCATAAGCAACAGGACTGGGATGTCCGCGTGAATGAAAACAGTGGAAGGATGTACATACTGCATACAGTCTCATTGGGGTAAACGCAGAGACGTGTGGTATTCACCATCTGAAGCTTTACACGTCCGCCGTGTCCGCAGAATTTGCAGCGGCTTGCAGTTCTGCAAAATGCCCACTCTTGACGCACATCCCACGGAACACACCGCCCTCCCGCGCGATAAGACGCGCCGGCCTGTCGAACTCCACGACCTTTCCGTTCTCCAGTACGAGCACACGGTCGTAGTCGATGATTGTGTGCAGTCTGTGTGCGATCGTCAGGAGGATGCTGTTCTTGAACTGGGTCCGGATGGCGGTTTGGATCCTGTAAGCAAGCGTCAAGGGAGAGTACAGTATAGGGACCGCCCCGTACTTTCTATCCGTATCGAAGTCCTACAAGAGGGTCTGGTGATCAGGGACTGATTTTATGGCAAACCAAGACGTACCACGGAGGCGGTCGACTCGTCGAGGACGGTGATACCGGTGTTGCGAAGTATACTTCATCATCTATGCATGAGCTCGAGATCTCGTCGGTAAATCAGGACGCACGCGCGCTATCGCGATGAAACTGTCAGCAAATATATGGAGCGAACAAACAATCTCATAACTCACAGCCAGAGCAATGAGTTGTCTTTGACCTGAAGACCAGTTGGCGCCAGCCTCGCTGACCTGAGAGTCAAGTATGACGAGTGTCTGTGCTGGCCGAGCTGCTTCCCCGGTATTAGCACCGTCATCGACTTGAGGAGCCTCGTCAACAGGGAGATGGACCATGCGCAGTGCATTTAAGCACTGCTCGTCGCTGTATTCGTTGAACGGATCCTGATAGTAGTCGTAAAGTGAGCTCAATCTGGGCGAGGATCACGCACGAGGTTTTCACGTATAGTACCGGAAAACAGGACTGCGTCTTGGGGAATGAGTGTGAGATGCGCGCGGAGATCTTCGACTCCGATGTGCGTGATGTCGACCCCGCCGAGGGTAATTCGCCCTGCGTCCGGGTCCACGAAACGGAAGAGCGACATCGCGAGCGTGCTTTTGCCGCTGCCGGTCCGACCCACAATGCCAATCTTTTCCCCAGCCTGAGTGGTGGAAGAGATCTCAGACAAACGCAGAAGCTAATCAAATGAACGCGCACGTTGATTTTGAATGTCACCCCGCGGAGGACAGGTTCGAGGTCCGGAGCGTATCGGAGGACGACATTGTCGTACACGATGTCGGCGTCAACGGGTGGCCAATATGCCGGAACGCCTGAGACATGTAGCGGAGACTCTGTAAACGCATTTCCAGTCAGATGCGGTCCTATGGAAATAGCGCAGTAGGCGCACCGGAAGGGAGTGCAATGTACTCTTCGATGCGCTGCAGCAATTTCAATGTCTACCGCCGTGGTTCTGGAAGTGCACCCCTCACCTCAACGCCGTTCATGCTATTCTCCGTCTATAGAGTTGTGAGATTGCGAGTGCAAAGCGCGTGCACTGGCAGACTGACCATGATGTAGAACCTCAGGCCGAAGTAGATGCTTTGAACAATGTTTTCGGCCTGTGTGAGCACAATCGCCGTAAGACCTGGAGTGAGCCCGAAGTACAGCGAAAGAAGCGCTGAGAAGAAAAAGGTAAAGGCGCCGAGGACATCAAATCTATGGACGGGTTTGTTCAGGCTTGCGACGGAGATGTTCCAACTCACCGGTAGCGTAGCCAGGAATTGATGACGACATCTGCGCAAGAGCGTCAGATACTGAGAACCCCATCGCACCGCCGCGTACTGAGATAGAATGCAGAGTGGAACTTGTCCAGCTGTTTGAACATCCTTTCCCTGAATCTGACCTCGCATCCGAAGGCACGCAAGCTACGGAAGTCATATGAGTGTACATTCTGAAAATGACTGCCGCGCGGCGGCGACTGTTGCAACGCACGTCGTGAGTCCGCGGAGGACTTCTCCGAAGGTCGTAATCACGGGCGATCTGGAGCTCCAATCAGGGATATGCAGCTTCAGCGTCACGGCCCCGATTATACCTTGTTGTAGCCATCAGGCGGACCATATCTCTAGAGTGTGCGATGAGCCCACCAGCGCAAATCGAATGATCAGGAACGATGAGCTCACCGCGACGCAATCATGTACTGTATAGCGAATCTTCAGTAGCATCTTCGTAATAGAGTCGGGAACTTACGCCGCGGGCGAAGTATAGATGTAGCCAAACGAGAAAGACGACCGCGATGATGAATGGGGGAACACTGATCGTAATGGTCGTGATTGCAACTATGAACGCAACGATTTGGGATGCCGTAAAGTTCAGGATATCCTGCAGACCGTCGTCGACACTGTCAATGTCTGGATCTTCTTAGTCGGGTACACTTCGCCGGACTGGTAAAAAAAGTGCACCTTTCGAGAAGCGGTTGAGGATCCTCCCCGTTGGCGTCTTATCAAAGTAACGCGTAGGGGATCGCACGACCGACTGCAGCATGTTTCTGAATAGCGAGCGGGACGCGCACAGGCTGCTCCAAATTTGCGGGATAATGCCTGCAACGGTGAGCTTTTTTATCGACACTGTGAAGAATTACCAACCTCCAAGAATTAGGAGAGCGCTCCCCAGTTCTTTGAGTGGTCAGATTTCCGACCGACGATATTTGAAAAGAGCAACGTACGCAACGCTACATACGTCCAAACATATGGCATCACATTCGCCGACGCAGAGGGAAAGCCGAATGGAGTTGAACGCCAATCGCTCGGTCGGTCGTAGCTCTCGCTCCATACTGTAAATCGGCATCAATGTTGGTCAAGGTAGAATAACGTAAGGAGGCGACGCACTCTTCATCCAGAAACTTTGTACCAGATTCGCTGTGAGAGGGCAAAGACTCAGCAACGAACGCCGCGGCCCGGGTGGGAGCACACGCACAGCCGTCTTTGAGGAACATGCACGCGAATATGACCAGGACGAGCGGGACGGATGCCGCTTTGAAGTAGCCCATGTATACCGCGAGGCGGACGGAGCCCCTGTACTTCGTCAGATACCACGCAGGATCGTGATGCAGTGAATTACTTTGCTTTCGTCTCCGCTTCGACGAGCTTCTTCGCGGCTTTCTTCTCGGATTCGTCTGCTTTCTTGTCCTTGAGTACGACGACCTCCTCTTTGACTACCTCTTCTTGCGCCTGCTCCTCCTGCGCCTCGGCGCGCACAATCCCTGCGAGCTCGCCAGCGGCGCGAAGGTCGGCGACCGTGCCCTGGGACACTATGCGGCCGTCCTCCACTTTGACGACCCATGACGCGAGAGGAAGAACTGCGGTGACGTGATGTGTGACAAGGACGACAGTTCGACCGCGCATAAGAGGGCTGCGGAAACAGTTCTCTATCAGAGTGGAAGCCGTGTAAGAGTCAACCGCGCTGGATAGCATTCGTTACCCCTAAGAAACAAGAAGCGAAGTCGTCGAGCGTACCTTAGAACGTCGTCGAGGAGAACTGTCTGTGTTCGCGCGTAGACAGCGCGAGCTGGCGCGTTCGTCAGTCCAGTAGCATTTCAACCCTTCTGAGGGACTCACCAAGCGCAACGCGAGCCTTCTGTCCGCCGGACAGCACTATGCCATTCTGTTCGAGTTCGGTCATCAGGAACAGCAATGCACGAAGGTCACGTACGTCGCCTATCTCTGTCTCATCCCCATCGTCCCACCTATCGAAGCGTAAGACGAGGAGTCAAGCTTATTATCCGACGTACTGGTTGAAGTCTTGTACCAGGGCGCATGCGTCGAGAACGGCGGCGTAACGCTTCAGAAGGTCAGTCTAGATCTGCGTCGGCGACATGATGCGTACGTCGTTGTTAAACGGCGATCCAAACAGGCTTCAACAACGTCAGTAGCGTTTGCGTCGGACTACGGACTCCTCACATATTCTCCCTTACGGTTTCTGGGCCGCGGCAAGGTTAGATCGACCAAGTGTACGCGTGGGCCGTTATTCAATACGTACTTGACTCGAGCCATGGACGCTGAGCGCAGTAGCTGACGTTCTCAGACAGTCCCGTTGCAGGATCGACGTGAAATGGGAACCTCGGTAGTAGGACGCGCCCCTTCAAGCATCTCATCTCGCCGAGAAGGGCAGATAGCACTGCGGCGAGGGTGAAACTGTCAGAGCGACGCAAATGAAGAAGAATACCGAGCACATACGAGACGATTTGCCAGAACCAGTTGCACCTGTGACGACAGAGAGCTGACCGCGCGGGAAGACGACGTTGATGTCATGAAGTTGGAAAGTCGAAATATGCTCGACGACCTCCGCAGGAGCTACTTGCGTTCGTGCAGGCTTCTTGAAGAGTCTCAGTGGTGATACCTTCCACCACGGCGCAGACGTAGCAACCGCGCCGGGAGACTTAGCATCTGGAACGATCTTCTTGGCCGATGTGCTGTACCACTCGAACGATCCGTCGGTTGCACCAAGGCGGGTGTCGAACTGACGCGTAGAGACCTCGTCTCCGCGCTTGAGCGACGAGACCGAGTCTGGGACTTCCTCCTCGCCGAGAAACTCGTCGATGCGTCTAAACGCAGTAACGATCGAACCGTACCAGCCAAAGAGAGAAGGAACCTCGTAGGCGAGTCAGCAGTGACTGGTATAGTCTCAATTCCAGGCCGCAAACTCACCTCGTTGAGTTCCGCTGTGAGAACTGCCAACGCGTGTATCGTCGGGAACGCGATGGCTACTGTGAGCTGACCGCCGGCGAAGCCAGTAAACCACGCAAGGTCAACGCAGGAGATGATGATGGGGACAATATGCCACGTGAGACCGAAGAGAGCGTAGAGTACCCTGAGCTTGACAAGCTGCGAGAGTTCCTCTTCTCGGAACCGGAGGACACGCTCGATCCAGCGCGTCTCCCATGCCGAGAATTTCACAAACTACAGGAAATAAGCGACGTCGATATGCAGCCCATTTATAGGACGGACATACCTTAATCGACTGGAGTAGCTCGTTGACACTGCGCATGCGTAGGTCGCGTTTCTGCATGACGGCGGTCTGCATGTTCATCATCCTCTTATTAATCGACCAACTCCAGGGAAATGACTTCATAGACCGCGTCAGCTTGCATCGCCGAGAAGGGAACGCGTCTGTAACCGTGACGTACCGCAAAGAAGAAAACATATCCAACGAAGCCGGAGTACCCAATCAGCGAATATAAGAACCACGCGGTGATGACGATGGTCAGCGGAGTCGCCGCGAACGTCTAAGTTAGTCAGTATTAGTTCAGCAATGACCTAGAAAGCGAGCGTACTTCAAGTATGCTGGCTACGGATGCGATCTTGTTGACGTCGACAGAGACGAGCGAGACGAGCTTCCCCATGTCCGCAGCACGGGTGTCGGGTTTACCGTCCTGGACTTTGGCTTTCGGATCGACGACGCCGGAGGTGTCGATGCGCTTGAATGCCTTCGTGTATATCTCGCCAATCGCCTCAGCGCGGGCTCTGTGACGATGACACAATCAACAATCGCATGAATTTCTGAACAACGGAGAAGACTCGCCGAACTATGACGCGCCGCATTGACTGGGTCCGAAGAACGAATATATGAGGTCGCAAAATCATCGCAACGAAGGCGAGGGCCGAGTAGAGGTATGCGCTTCGAACGTCGCGCTGATAAACGTCCTTCGGTGCCCACAAGAGAGCCAGCAGATGGTATTCCTCAGTAGCAGGCGGGTGGGAGATGAGACTTTCCTCGGGAGGCGCTTCGATCGACGCGAGAATCCGGTTAAGCAGGATTGGTTGAATCGCTTGGAGTACAGCGCCAGCGGACTATGCGCAGGTCAGAGACACGTTGAGGTGGGGATGGAGCGAGGAAACGTACGATAAGCGATAGGTTGATAACGAGATAACCCAAATTGGCGAGGAGAAGTCGCACCAGCAGGCTCCGTTCCTTCCTGTTGGCCGCGTCAGGGACACCACGCCGTCACAACGATGGAAGCATTACGAACCACAGTGTAACGAACTTGCGAGCGAGTAATCGAGAGCGAACATCGATCGCCACCGCGGGGATGTCGCTGTCTTCCAGAGAGCCGGTCTGTGCGCGTCGCAGCACAGTAGCCAACCAGCTCACAGTCAGCCATTGGCCCAACGTAGCGTAGTCGTCCATCGCAGGAGGTGGACCCTACGAGTGATGAGTAAACGTTTGCCACGGATTCAGATTGTGCACTAATCACCTCCTTCGCGAAGTTCGGCTCGCCTAGAGTTGGGTTGAGCGGCATAGACAGGACGAGCAAGAGTCCGACGATGCAGAGTGCGAGATGTCCGATATACAGAACGCGAACGAAAGAGACAGTGTCGAATGTACCGTAGAGGTATATGTCTAGTAGCGCCTGGAATACGGCGAGTAGATAGATTGTGATTAGGGAGTACGGCGGCCGTGCAGGGCGAGTGAAGAGTGGCATAAGGGTGGCATAAATCTACGTAACGTATGAGCCGAGCTGATCAAGGTCGAGAGACGCGTACATACCCAAACAGAGATTGAGACAACGAGCGGGAGGTCGAGACTCCGTGCGCGCACGAGGAGGTAGATGCGACCCACGAGCTCGAGCGCACCGATGACAACGAAGAGAAGGCTCTTCTTCGAGCGCTGCGCATGGCGCGGTCCGATCACTGGCTGCGAGAGGAGTGGAGTTGCTTCGGACACATGATGCTCGACAGTCGGCTCGACGCGTGCTTCACCGTTGAGCGTGTCGTACGCCAACTCTTCTTGTACATCAGCATCGGCTGCATTGAAACCGTCA
>KV426183.1:77263-100880 GCA_001632375.1 Exidia glandulosa HHB12029 | reverse complement strand
TACGCGTACTTGTGGTGGAGGAGTCGCATATGTGGTGATTTGTAGTTCGTTCAATACCAGAGGAGCTTTTGGACATTCGTCTACACGTGTGCATCATAAGAGAGCGAGCCTGACGGACGCTGCAAGTCAAGCCGACCAAGTCGAGAGCGAGCGGCGCAGACGTAAGACATGCGCCTCGGGGATGGCCAAAGATGAATGAGAGTAAGGAAGACAAGCTGTCGAGCGGAGCTTGGCCGCGGCAGCCGAGCCCGGTGCGGCCCTCACTTCGCCTCTGACCTCTTTAATCGTCTGCCCCTTCTCATTGGGGTTGATGTATGCGCGCACTTCAAAGAAAACCCTCCAGAGTCTGTATTTGTAGCAGTACATGGACGATAACAGCGACAGCGGGCGAGGAGCGAGAGAGAGAGAGATTAAATAAGCGAGTAAGTACACCGAATACACCAAGCAGTCAAAACAACGCGTCCTTCTACGGCGGCGCGAGCATGCTGGCATCGTCAAACAGTCCGATACCGTCCATAAACTTCTGCCACGTGGAATCCAGATTCTGCCCGGGAAGTAGACGCGCGCCCGTCTCCGGCGACGGCGTCTTGAGTGGGTCGTTCGCATGATCAACCCACGCGGTAGGAAGCGTCCAGCTCGTCGTGTCCGCTGCTGGTTGTGCGAAGGTGTTGGCGCCGTCGACAGGTAAGAACGATCCGTCCATAGGAATTGGCGCGGTCGACGCCATCCACTCCTCGAAAGTCCACTGCTGCTGCTGCTGCTGCTGTCCGCTCGGGGGTTCCTGCTGCTGCTGCATTTGCGGTGGCTGCGTTTCCAGAGGGAATGGCTGCATCGATGGCTGCTCCTGTTGTTGCTGAGCAGGTGGCCACCCCAGCGGATAAAGTGTCGCGAGGAACTGGTTGAAATCCAGCTGCGCAATATCTCCGTTCTGCCCCTGCGTTGGAAGAGTGGAGCTAGCGTTGAACGACGAGGAAGATGTCGACGTCGACGCAACGGCGCCGCCAGCCAAGGACGATTCAGACGAAGATGCGGCATTGAATGACGATGCGCTCGAGCTTGGCGCTGTGCCGTTCGTCCTTGGTGACTGTGAAAGTCCGTTCCGTGAGTTGGCGGGAGACGTCGAAGTGGACCGCCGCGGCGACGAAGCCTTCTCCACAACGCGCGTGAAGCCGAAGAAGAACTTCAAGTCGCCGTCGACAACGTCGCAGCCTTGCATGCGATGCTCAAGCCCGCCTTGCGTGCTGGTGAAGGATTCGTACGCCTCCTTTGCTGTCTTGTGCAGCCTGCGCATCTTCGGCTGCAAAGGATCTCAGCGTGTGCACGGGCTACAGATAACAAGGACGCACGAGGATGCGCGCGATGCGACGCGACTTCGGTCCCAGTTGCTCGAACAGCTCATACACGCGGTCCAACTCCACCCACGCTGCAGGCGCCAACCCGCATCCAGGACTCCTAAGGACGATGGCGCCGAGGATGATCTACATGGTTTAGCGGAGGCCAGGAATAGGAGCAAATACGCCTACATACCGATGCGGAGAAGGCATGCGACCAGAACATGAAGTACCGAATGCAGAGTGGGACCTGGCTGTATAATGCACGTACGCTGGACGTGATGTACAACGCGCATCGGAAAGCGGCCAGGACGCTCTGCGCATACTTGCTCTTGAGCGGGTCGTCCGGCATCTCGCTCAGAGCCTGCGCAAAGAAACTTCGGTGCAGGTACAGCAATACTGTCAACGGCCACGATCAGATACACCATGCTGGGGTATAATAATGATGGGACGTACGTCTTTGCGTCAGCGTGAAGGTTACGTTCCGCTGGAGCGACAAGGGTACTGCAAGTCCGGGCTTGTTGCATTCTGTCGCGAGACGTAGGTTCTCGCTGAGTGGCTGCTCGCGTACTAGGCGGTCGAGTCGGAGCACCGTCGCGTATGTAAGGGGCGCGACACCGAACGCTTGATCCATCACCTTCAACAGACAGTCCTTCGTGAACTGGTGGAACCACCCGCGGACTGCACATCGCAACGTAAGGTAAACGCGCTGTACGTAGAATATTGGTAAGACATAGACGCACAGCTCTGTTCCCAAAGGCCATCTTCAGACGTTATGCGTTCCGGGTCTTCTCGCAGTTTTGCGTCGACATGTGCCATCGAGAAACACGGCGGACGGCCTAGCGCGAGCGATGTCCATGCGTCAAACGATATTACATCCCACTGGAGAGGACGACTATCAGCCCTCAAGTGCGGGCTGTCAAGAGATGACGCACGAAGATTAGTCGCCGTTTATCTCGTTCAGACTCGGTCAAGTTCCATTGCGTATCCACTCGATGCAAGCCAAGCTGTACTTGCGCGTGAGTTCATAGATGCTAGTCTGGAAGACACAACGCACCACTTGACACAGTTGCGAATTCAGACCGAGTAGACTGTAGCAAGCCGTGGCTCCGTTCGGGTGGTCGCACATTTGGAGAAAAGTGGTCATCATATGCTACAGTTGTCGTGTCAGAGGCTGCGCCCCCACGTATGCTGGGGATACGCACGATTCCGCGCACAGCTTGTAATGTCGGATGGTCGATGACCGAGTCCACGCCGAGGGCGACGCGTGCAAGTTGGTAGTAGTTTGACGCCTCGGTGTTGTACGGCGGCCGGTTGAGGTCAATCATGCACGCGATTGCGAGAATCACTGGGTGAAAGGCGCGACGCGTCAGACATTGAATGTCCACGGACGATGGCCACGTTGTGCAACACGACGCACTGAACATGATCCCCAGGTCATGCGGCGTGACACCCGTCGCGGAGGGGGTGTCGCCGCCATAGACGACGCTGAATATCGTCTCGACGAACTCCTCCTTGGGCACGAGGTCGAACATCCATGTCGCGTTCTTGTAGTACAGCTCGGATAACACCCACGCGTCGGGCGCGGGTGGAAGGAAGTCGGATAGGCGGCCCATGACATTCATCCGCATTTCGCGTACACTCGTAAGAGGGAACGTATTGGCCATTAGGAGGATCTCGAGCGGGAGCGCGCAGCTCGAGCCCGCCGTGTCGAGCGCGAGGTCATCCTGCAACGACGATGAGGGCCTAGACATCAATGAGATAGGGGCGTGTTTGCTTACCCCGAGGAGATACTTCGGTGGTACGGGGAACAATAGTGTCAGCATAGATGGTTGCTAGACGCCGCCGGGCGCGAATGCCCGTAGAGCGACGAGGAGGTACTTACGTCCGCTGACGCCGTTGGTCCAACGAAATTGGATCGGTCGCCCAGTGTGAGCGTGCCGAGTGACGCGGTGACCGAGTCGCAGACCTCGTTCATTGTCGACGCGACGTTGGCCGTTGACACCGGCGCCTTCAGCAGCATAAGGTCATCCGCAAGCAGTGGGTGTTTCGAGTCGGAAATTTGAGCCTGGAGATCGGCCAACGCGTCTTCTAGCTCGGTGATACGCTTCCCCATCTATGCGAGCCTGAGTAAGCGCTAATAGCGCGTTGTGTTCGGGCGCACCTGGGATATTTTCTCGTGTAATTGCTGCGTGTCGGCCAATACGAATCTGTTTCATTCACAATCAGTAAGCGCACTTGCCGAGCCCGTAGAGACGCGCCTATTGCCTGGTCCAGCGGCCAGGGTGCCTGCAACGCGGGGTAAGCAGCCGCCGGTATTCTTGAACTAGTTGTCTTACCATTTGGACATATAGCAGCGCAACCACGTTTCGAGCAAGACGAGCATGGAAGCCGTCTATCGCACTTGAGCTTGAGTCGTCGACATTCTGTGCAACAGTCAGCTCAATTCTGCTTAAACTGCGCACCCAGCACGAACCTGCGCACGAGACAGGGCCGCGTCGCTTTTTGAACTCGTCGCTCTTGCTGCCAAGTTCGTTGGGCCCTATTGGCGGCACGAAAACGGGACCGTTCGTCGGCGGCGTCGTCTCTGGAGGTGGCATGGCGGGAGTTTGGGGAAAAGGATAGTTGGGCGCTTGTCAAGCGCCGTTTGACTTAACTTCGATCGCCAGCAGATTGCCGAGATCGGCAGCTTACGTCCACTTTTGTATCCGGATCCCGAAGCCTGTGACCAATCTCAGCGCTTCACTCGCCGCATAGAGAGTCCGTTTGTCGCTCGTACAGCCATACTTTCTCCATGTCTTCACTCCCTTGAATTCTGGACACCCTGCAAGTCTGCAACAGTTCGTGCCCATCACCTCGGGCATGGATCGCCTTGATCATCATCTTCTCACTCCCCTTTCGAGAGCCCTTGCTGTGGATCGCGTTAAAACTTTACGACAGCACCAACATCATGATACGGAGAACTCCAGACTCACAGAGGAGCCGTAATAAACGAACACGGTTCGTTCCAACCAGATGATTTTGTTGTCCAAATGTGGCCTTCGAAGAAGCAGTGCTGACCGAGGCAGGCGCCTACAGTATATTCTGACATGACGGAGCATTGACGTGACAGCTTTCGCCGATCGTCGTGAGAAAGGAGAGTCCTAAGCACGGCCCGCATACCGTTGAGTGAAAATGCACGAAAAGCGAGCGCTGTGCTCATTGCACGCAGATCCTCTCGAATGATCCCCAGCAACGTCGCCAGGCTGTGCCAATATCATCGTAACGGGATTGTTACTACGTATTCCGCCCCGCGGTCAGTGCGCAAATCCTTATTGCGATGAGCGACAGGCACGGTGTTTCGGGCGGCTTTATTGTTTCCACGTGCTCTCGGCAATATCCAGACGCGACATCTCCGCTCATTCAGGACATCAAATTCGCGTCCATATTCCGGTTGTTCCAGGGTCATAGGCGCTTGTAACCGCTATGAACTGGCGGCTGCTCGAGATTCACCTGTCACAAAAACCGCATTTGCCAGATCTGGCCATATCGCCAGATCCAGCCAGAAATGCCTTCATATGCGACATTTCTGGCTGTTTCTGGCTGGGACTCGTTAGACCGGCCACCTATGAAACTAGTTCTGACAGATTCCAGGTGGCTCTGACGGCCGCAGGAAGGGCTCTAATCGTGCAGAAGGAGGCGCGGCCGGTACCGCGGTGCAGCGAACGCGCAACTCAGAGAGACAACGAAGCTCTGCGTGCATCGAGTGCAAAAAATCATGACCGTTCGTATTACGAATATACATACTACGGAAATCTTTCCTCAAAGTGCTTCTGGTTAAATGGTACAGCGAGATCATTGGCGCGAAGGAACATGTCGCCGTCGATGCAGTCAATAAGGTAATGAGCTTGTCGCGATACTGGGGCACCAAACGCAGGGCACATAAGGGAACCACGAACGATGTCCGTCGCCTGCAGAATCACGAGTGATCGCTGTTCGTCGAAGACGCGGCAGCCACGCCAAAGGGTCCGCGGCTTCCACTTCGACGGTTTGAAGCGCGTAACGGCTGCCAGCTCTGCTGTACGACCGTTGTTGAATTTGACGTGGAAGAGCAGCTGCAGGCGCGCTGGGTTGAGGTTGCCAGGTTCGTCCAGCAGCGCACAGTCGTAACGCGGAGCGCCGTTCCACGTCGGGTTGCAGCGCAAGATGTCACGCGCCGCTCGGAAGTCTTCCACCGACGAGTACTGAATATACGCACATTTATAAACCATGACCTGTTGTAGCGTGAGTATGAGAGTGAATCGAAGTATAATGCACACCTTCAAGGCTCCGTGCAGCTGGTGAGCGAGTTCTGGAAGGTCTTCTTGCACGTACTGCCGCAGAAGCTTTTCAAAGCCTCGAAATTGGGCGCCGCGCTCGGCAACTAGTTCGCCCTCGAGGACAGAACAGCTGAGCCATCTCCGAGACGGCGATCCATACAATGAGCCGCTGCTCTCGGGCGTTGGGGCCTCATCGTCCTGCAGGGCGAGCTCCCGCCGTTTCCGTGCGTTATATTCGTCAATTGTTGAGCGAATCTTCGCAATAGCCTCTTCTTCGGCGTCCATGCGTGCCATCTGCGACGTGGGCAAGATAAAAATGATGTAAGAAAACCGCGTAGCAGCGTACCTGAGGCTCAACAAGACGCTTATCCGTCCGCGCGTACTGCTGCTTCACTTCTTGCTGAAATCCCTCTCCGGGGCGGGTCGACTGGTTCTGGGTGGTGCCCCTGGCCGACGCGACGAATCAGGCTGTCGACGAGGAGGCTGACGAAGCCGAGGATGCGCGTCCGCGGAACGGCAAGCGCAAGAAGCGTACGACTGAGCTGCCTGACAGCGGCAGTGACAGCGACGATCGCGCTGCTCGCGCTGCCCTGACAAAGCCGCCGCGAAAGCGCACCCGTCGCCCGGCAAACGAGGCGCACGAAGATGACATGGACGACAACGAGGACAATGAGCACCCGCACGGTACGCCGACTGCAGGAACCGGTGACACCGGTGTGGACAACAATTCGCCCTCTCCTTCGCCACCACCAGCGTCGCGTCGCGTCCCTAGCCCCGACGAGATTCAGGACTGGGGCAAGAAGTTCGTCATCAATTATTCGCCGTGGCTCGTAGACGACTCGGTCTTCTCGATGAAGCTGAAGCCGGGTATCGGTGACAAGCACGGCACACGCTTCGTCAAGAAGAAAAAGAAGTTCCTCGTCGAGAACCTAATTCAGGGGCAGCTGCGGGATCTCCTCGAAGTTATTCCAGAGGAGTACCAGTGGCTTCGCAAGGACAAGGACTTCCAGAAGCACGTAAGTCCGTCTGGGATTGGCGTCGTGGTCGGTACTGAACATATATGCAGTTTATCTACGGGATGCAGTCAATGCGTCAGGCCTGGTCGAAGCGCTTGCGCTCGCAGGGGACGGAGAAGATCTTTGGCGCGCTCGCGGACGAGATGGACAGCAGCGAGGAGCGGTTTGGCGAGTATGCAGATCTCATCGGCTACGATCCCGCTTTGGCTGCGAAAGGAGCGCCGTATTCCGCTCTGCGCGCACCGATTCTCCACACTCGCGAGTTGAGCGACAAGACCTTCAAGAAGGAGGATGTATTCACAAGGAAAGAACTTAAGACGGTACGCACTTTGGTTTGTGTTCTGCCGGTATGCACCTAAACTGCGACACAGACATGGATCGGGCTCTTACGCGGCGCGCCCGCTGCAAAGCAGTTCCGCATGCAGAACCGGTCGACGAAAGTGTCTCCGAAAGTGTACCAGAGTATCTTCCACATCCGGTATACGATGCGCGCACATCCGGCAGTCGCAGCGGTTCTAGTACGTCGTCAGCTTCTGCACGCGGTTTCTTGCTCATTAGACGTACCAATAGACTTGTTGGGCCCTCAGCGCCGATATAGAGCTTACGCGCACTGGAGATCGAACGGAAATCGACTGGCTCGAGCGCTTCCACGAGTACTTGTCCGTTATCCATCGCGGCGTCGAGTCGAAATGCGCGTACACCCGGAAGATGTTCCGCGAATGGGACGCCGAGGTGTTCAACACAGACCATTCGCCCTACGGCGGAGACGGACCAGTTGACGATTCGGAAGCGGTAGAAGAGCATGACGAGGCGATGGCGCAGTACGACGAGCCGGAAGACGACGCGGAGAACAATGCGCAGCCAGCACCAGACGACGAGAATGATTTCGAGGACGAGGATCCTTAGAGACCTGGACGATCCATAGTTCATAATAAAGCTGATATGTGTGTTCTTGATCTGGGTCGGGTCGGCGATGAGTACAGGACAAGGACCGGTTACGGTCGCTGCCGCTTCTTCCTTTCGTTCCACACCACCACAATGCATGCGCGCCGGAGCGAGCGCCCCGCAACGCTGCGACGGAACGGGGCCTATCCATATCGTTACGTGCGCGCATCGCTCGCTATCTGCGTAGATGCTCACCGTGTTCCACAGTCGTGGTCTGCACGCACGCGCCGCGGGCTCGTCCTTGCGCACCACACTCGCGTCGCCCACGCTCAAGGTCACGCACGCACGACTTGAGCATCGTCCCATTTGTGCGCATGAATAGCCGCCGTATTCGTGCATGTCGAAATGCTCGTACATCTGCAACGCGTACGCACCGCTCACATCGCCCGTCTCGCCCTCCCTCCTCGAGCCCCACTGCTCACACTTACTCAATACGACGTCGCTGACAAACTATTTCATTCTAGATAACGAGCTGCGGTCCGTCAATAGACAATGTCGTTGCTTCGTGCGCGCTCGTTCCGCGCCGGGTCGTTCGCATGCGGTACGTGTTGCACGTACTGTCCGACGATGCGCACAATTCATAGTCTGACTATCCAGCAAGGCGAATCGACTTCTTATACTACGCGTATCCTCGCCCTAGGCACTCATGGCGCTCTTACTTCGGGTGCGTGCTACTGGCCGCGCTTTGTAGGCCGTCCAGACATTTATATTATTATATTGCAGGCCGCAACCTTCGATTTCCAGCCGGACCCGCCGCGGCACGTGTGGTCCAAGCTGCCACTACGTTGCGCTGTGGGTGATGCACATTGCGTGCGGCGCTGCTTGAGCGGGCGCCGGGACGGAATATATTGCCCCACACGCACTCCACCGCGAACTCCACCTTAGCTCAGTAGTTAGTTCGCGCGACTCACATTCAATAGATAGCTTCACTAACGTTGGTTCAAGCCCTGGCAAATCCACCGTACACTTGAAGTCAACCGGGAGTGAGTCTAAGTTGAAGTACAGCGAGGAAAGTAAGAGAAGTAAAAGACCGTAAGTAAGACCGCTTGTACACTATGTACAAGCACAATGTTTTATTTTTCCTGTATTCCTCTTGCCTGCCGTATGTCTAGTTCTGGCGCTTATGCCTGAGTCTGACGTCGTTTGGCATTTCTGGCACTTCTGGCATGAATGGCCAGTGCACCCAGAGTCCACAAGTCTCACGTCAGACCTGCTCTATCTGTGCCATATCTGCCCTTCTGGCCAGGTCTAGCCAGCTCCCCCTAGTTCGAGCACTTGCACTTTTTGTGACACCGTTCTAGAGCTCATGTAACATAAAGCAATCAGCGCTTGAAGTGTTCTGCTCTCAGGTTGCGCGAAACCGCTCCCTCTGGAAGCAGAATCAATAGGCTTGACGGACTACTCCCCTGAGCGTGGTCAAGAGGACTGTAGGACCAGTCTTATGCGAAGCAGCGGAGGTTGAAGATGCGTCTCAAGTCCAAGTGATATGAGCGGTGGGAACCGCGCAGGGTAGAAGTCATACGGTGCTCAGACAGTGTACTTTAAGATGTGTACCCATGATAAGAAGTCGGTGCTTGAGTTCAAAGCCATTCGTCGCCCTCGAGTTCATTTTCCCATCTTTCGTCCGCCAAGAATGTCAAGAACTAGAGCTCTTCATATTACTGATACCTTCCCTTTACTCACCCGCATCGAGGAATCCACACGCGCTAGCCTGGCCCACTCGGCCGCAGACTGCCGTTCAGACAAGGCGCAGACTCGGAAGGGGAGGGCAAAAGATGTGGGCTAAAGTAATGATGCGGCGAAGTAGGCACATACAAGCGAGCCGGGCTGTGGGATGTAAAACGACTCTGATAGGCAACTTTCGACGAAACAAAGTACGCACCGAAGAAGGCGCGTCAAGTGGAGCGGGCGGCACTCAGGCTTCGTTAGGACCCACGGTACGGACCTACAGATTTGCGTTCAAGATATAGCATCTTCTGACCGGCGTGAGCGAGCGTGCGGGAAGGGACTCCTCTGCGCCGCCTGAAGTGCTGCAAAGTGGCGCCAGGGCGGGTCTTACGGGATGAGCATCTTGTACGAAGACATCCATAGTCGTAAGATTAGCCCCGCATAATATCCGTGCACGTTGTCCAGTGGTTTAGATAGCAGTGTCGGTGCAGCACGGAAGGACCCATCGCGGTGGAGCTGTTCCTGGTAGAGTCATCGGACGAACGGGTGTGGTATGCGAGAGATAGACGTGTCCATGTACTGCTAAGCACTCCAAGCCGCGAGTTAATCTTGATAAATCTCCTCGGGAGGCTCAGCCGTCGCAGTCGTGGGTCCGAAGTGGATCTATGGTGCTCGAAAGGAACTGGAGCATGTTCCGAAGATTCGGAACGACCCGGAAATTCCGTCGACCTTTTTCCTCTCAGAGGGCCATAAAAACGGGCCTTCCCACATGCCTGCCGCAGCTCATCGCTATCCTTCATCTCCATCATCGCGTCGACATCGAGACCAGATCACCACTGCCAGGGGGCGTTCCCTTCAGCTCCAGCACAGGGCGTCGCGTCTGGCTCGCCCTACGGTCATCGCATCGCCGGGGAATGCGTAGGCCTCGTCGTCTAGGCCGGCGTCGAGCGTGGGCACCCAGAAGAGCTCTCACTCGTCGACCAGGTCATGTCGTCCAACAACAGCGTGGTCACTGTCGGTCACACCAAGCCCTCGTCAGCACCGACTACAATGCCTGGCTCCATACGTGGGCATCGACGAGTCGTGGGTACTGTCCCATGAGTAGACAGATACTCCCCTATACTGACGCTCTACTGCAGACGTCGAGATTCACAGCCCAGGATGGAAGCCCAGATTCCACGACGGCAGGCATCGTAAGTGCCAGCGCAGGAGTCCTGGCTCGGGTCCTTCCATTCTCCTCACACTGCTCACAGTTTTGTCCGTGGTACACGAGCATCAAGAAACTCAGAACGAGGGCTTCCACAACGGCCACGGCCGCGCACACACGTTGGACGGTGGACTCTCCCCAAGTCGGAGGAGTCACGACCAGATGCGTCAAGTCGAACACACTCTGAGCGCAAGGTGCGTCAGAGCACCTGAGCCCGAGTAGCAGTGTCAATTTTCAAGTCGGCAGGCAACTACCTGTCGCTCTCCCCGCCACTCTTGGGGTCCTTGGCTGACCACTCGAAGTACTGCATCGGGCCGACCTGGACCGCCGCACCCGCAAGTTTGAGAAGCATTCACAAACCGCTGACGCCCAATGCGGTTCACTGTCCGCCATATCCCGTCGCACGGTCGGCGGTCGTTGCACGTGGGGCCGGACTGAACTACGGTGTCGCGGTCGACACCGTAGGTCATTCCGTCACCACGTTCACGGCTGTACGACCTGGAGTGGAGAAATCAGTGGCGGACGAACGAACGATATCGTGCATTACGTCCGAGAGAAGACGCGCGGAGCGGGCGAAGTCGAGACGTCGACTGCATCTAGACAAAGACGAAATCAAGCAAGTGCTGCCTATGTGGGGTCCCGACGTGCGAGCGTCGAAGAGTCTCCCACCTGGCGTGTTTGGTGCATCTGCGGACGGCCGAACGCCGTACGCGCATGGTGAAGAGTCCGCATCGGTAGGGTGTCCCAGGTCGTCGTTCACAGCTCCACAGATGACGACGCTCAAGATTGTACCGGTGCAAATCCCATGCAGAGTAGGCTCGGAGGAGGCGGGCAGAGCTGCTGCAAGGCACAGAACGAACAAGAACCGATGGGCAGAACTCGGAGACGTCGGTCGTCCAGGATAACTCGATGAGCATCTACAGCAAATGAACAGCACGGGCCTCGTCTTGTTACCTCTCGCAGACACACAGTCGTCAGCTCACGCAGCGTTGAATGCGCACGTTTGGTGGCAGCATCGGTGAGCATCGACGCGCGTCGGAAAGGAGGCCTGCATTTACTGCCTCGCGCAGTAACTGCAGGCCCTGTAGAGTGTATTGCTCACTTTCTCTTCTCTGAATAGTACACTGTACTGTCTCCACGATATTCTGGAGGTGGATCCCCGTGGCACGGAAAACCGTATGGCGCAAAGGCGGACGCACCAGTGCGTGATCGACTTAAGGGAAACGATCCACAGCGCGTGGGTCGCGACGAGCAGGAGCTAGGCGGCAAGAAAGGCGCGAGTCCAGCGAACGTGGAAAGGGGGGATTGCGGCGCAAGTGGGATCGCGGACGCGGCCGACGGCCCAACTTTGCTCTTGAGGTTCGACCGCTGGCTCAAATCCGCGTAACTCTCATCATATTACGCCGCATGATCCGCAATCTTTCGTCTCTGAAAACCAAGGTCCGGATCTGTTTCTCTGGCCCATTGAGGCCCAGTCGTGGAGCAGCGGAACCAGTAACGATCTGCGGAACCAGTAGTGGTCTTGCTCGACTCCAAGTTCTGCTTCTCTTCGCTTTGAGTGGTCACTTCTCGATGCTCCGCACGCTCGAGACATTCACTGTCGACTGTCCTCAATGTGTAGGCGGTGCCGCCCCAGCGCACGGAGTCTTTCCTCTCAAGATGTCAGCACGGGGCTCCATGCATGCCTGAGGCTCCTTCGGAAGACCCGAGCTTTCCTTCTGCAAGACCCGAGCCTTCCTTCTGCAAGCGATTTGCCAAACTCCAGACCGGAATATAAGGAAGCAGCGGGCGAGGAGCTCCCTCCCCTCAGGAGCAGCCAATCACAAGCTTCAACATGGCATACCAGGTCGCGTCGGTGAGTTTCTCGAACTTTCGCTCCGTTCCGAGGGTTTGACCGAGCCTGGCAGATGCATGTCGGTCCGGGTCCCGATAACCGTGTTTCGACGACATTCAACCCGCGAGCAAGGCTTGCGGCCGCCAACGGGCACCCGCCAAACGTCGCGCTGGTCTCATCTGACAGCGTGCGATTCTTTGTGCACACTGCAGTTCTCCGCGCGGCGTCGTCGAACGACTTTGAAGGCCTGCTCTCAACCAACTCGCAGAATATACAAGTCGCCCAATCCGGACCGGCGCTCAATGTTCTGCTCCATTCGGTCTACGGGCTGGATGTTACGCCATACGCGCCCGACTGGGACACCCTCAAGGAGGCAATCGAGGTGATGCACCGCTACGCCGTCCCGCCTCCGTCTCCCCCAGAGCCGTTGTTCGCGCTTTTATTCTCACACGTCCACCGCCCCGGGGGCGCGGAGGATTTATACGTTCTCTCAGCTCAGTTCGGCCCCAACGCGCTTGCAGTATCTGCAAGCGAACATCTCCTATCGCTCGACTTGAGCTCCATCACCGACGAGTGGGCTGCGCAATGCGGCGCAATCTACTTGAAACGACTGTTCTTCCTTCACCTCGGCCGCATCCAAGCGCTAAAGCGCATCGTAGCGGTGCCGTTGGCCCTGCATGCGCCGAGGGCCGGTTGCAGCAGAGGCGATCAACAGCAAAACGTCCACGGCCCCTGGACCTATGCTGTCGCCCAACTCATCGCGGACGCGAGGTACGTGACGTTTCTCCCCCACCGCTTCGCTTCTTAGGACGTCCCCTGAACAGACCAGACCTTCCAATTTCGTTGATCGAGGGTCGCTTGAACCCACTCGCATACCGCAGTTCTTGTGCACAATGCGCCGAGATCATGACAGCGCGCATCCGCGCTATTAAGCAGGAATGGTCCAATGTCAAAGTACGTACTCATCTTCTCTTGGGCTGCACGACTTTCGCGCTGAATCTGCGACGTAGCGCACCATCTGATAGTTTACGATCGGAGAACTGAATACGAATTACTGTCGTCTGAGCGCTGTCCTAATAGTCGTAGTCCCGACTCTCGCTATACTTGCTGTCTTGTAATCCAGAACGTACTTCACCCGATTGTGCAACATGGAAACCCGCTCAAGAGAGAGAACCGACGGTAAGCTTTGGCACTCCAGCCGTCCGGAACCCTTCATGTGTCGCCACGTACCGGAAGCAGGCCCGCTGGCGAAGCTTCTGAATAGTTGTACTTAAACAAGTTCGGGAGATATACGAGACAAGGGCAATATATATGTATGCGCTTCCTGCCAGCAGATTATGTCCGAATCTCTGTCCCTTCGGGAAGGCGAAGTAGCTTCTCTACGGCAGCTGCGACGTCCCGGACCAACTGATCCTCGTCTGCGTCCGCGGACAGTTCATCGCAACGCTGAAGCAGCTCGTCTTTGAAGCCGTGACCTTCATACAGTAAACGTGCTCCCAGAAGGAGATAGCGAAACAGTGGTGCGATGGCGAGGAGAAGATGGCGAACAAGGTCCACAGTCGGCGGTTCCGAACCCTCGGCAGCGAGATGCAGCGCTTCCAGAATAGGAAGATCCAGCGCAGAACTGTCGACGTATTGGATGTCGCCTTCATCGCCCTCGAGCATATCCTGAACGATTGAGATAGTAAGGGTACGCAGTGAAGACAGACGCCACGCATTTCGTTCATGAAGAAGCTGAACGAGGGCGCCCCATTGCTGAAGATCGAGCGAGAGCTTGTGTAGAGTGCCGAATATACAAGGTTGCGCGTCGAATACTCTCTCCAAAATGTCGTGAGGTAGGAGCTGCGGGCATAGTACTGAGCGTTTCTTCGTGGTTTGTGCTGCAATGAGCTCGAGGGTGTATTCGCTGTCCAGAGATCCGAGGAGAGTGAGCTCTTCGATGTCTCCTAGGGCACGAATGGCGAGGAAATCGGCCCATATGTCCGGGGGGTGATCATCCCAGCAATGCGAAAGATGGATATTCGGTATTTGCGCGCAAGGCAGGAGTCGGCACAGCAGCTCGATGCCGCTTGTAGGCACATCTTCGACCCGTAGGTCGCGGACGTCCGTGTGATCGCAGGAAAATGAGGTGCCGTTGGGCAGGTCGTTGTTTATTAGCGTGGGAGAGTCGAACCCGATCGCTAGAGACGCCAGGTTTGGCGCAATGCGCAGAAGCTGCACGAGGTCGCTTAGCTTGATCTCGAATCCGCCGAGTTTGACGAGAACGGTGTTAGGGCCGAGCAATGTGGTCCATGCTCGTATACTGAAGGATGGAATCTCGAGCCTTTCCAAATTTCGAGCCGCGATATGAACCTCCGAGGGCGGGGTGAAGCGGTTGATTGAATCAAGACGAAGCACGCGAAGAGCTGGCATTTCGGCAGGAGCGTCCGCACATAGCAATGCGAAGACATCGACGTTCCACAATGCAGTCGAAAAGACTATGTCGAGTGTAGAGACGCGGTGTAAATGGCTCCGGACAATGACGCGAGAGAGCGTGTGTGCGTCCACGGTGTCTCTAGCGTTCTGAAGCCAGTCTTGTATTCGCGACATGTGCAGAATAATGTGTACCTCAGCCATACGCGACCGTTCGAGCGCTGCCAATGCGGCGGCCAAGGGTTGACCGGGAGACCAGGAAATCGTCGTCCACAGCGCTGCGCAACCAAGTGCCTGCTGACGCCATCGGCGACAAACGTGGCTTATAGTGACACTGGGTGCCCATGGGCGATGTTTACTTGTTGCCAGTTCCTGTAGAGCGAGGAAGATGAGACAGAGGATATCGTCGTTCAGCCGGTCAATCAACCTGGACTATCAGCATACTCTCTGAAACGTTTGAGAGTCCTAGAGACATACATGTAAGCAGCTGGAGTGGCCATTCAATCGGCGTCGCGCACGGCAAGAGCAGAGTTGTGCGGTAGTTGTCCTTGTTTTGCTGCATCTTAGCACTGACTTCATTTCTTGCGCCGTTTTCATCTGCACGTTCTGCGCCGTTGGGACCGAGCCATCCACAACCAGGATTCAGCGACCTCAGAGTAGCTCGGTCTGACTTCTGTGCCGGTCTGCTGTGCACGTCTTCAGCAAAATCGTGTTTCGACCGCCACGAGCAACGCTTTCGAACACTGCGTGCCACTAGCTCGCGCTCGTTAAAACGAGATCTAGGAGATACTCTACTTGGTCTTCCTGTTCTTCGACAAGAGCTCAGCGCTCTTCTATTCCGCTCGGCTTGTGCATAAAGCACCAACATGTGGCACCGCACTGGGACCGCGTCCGGTCCCGCCATTCTTTGCTCTCGACACCATTATCATGCTGTCCGGGGCGGACGAGCCTCCAATGCTCCATCTTTTGGTTTACGCCCCAAAGCTGATGCGCCAGACGGCGGCTCGCGACCTACGCAGCCTAGTTGGCGCTCACCAGCTGGCGACGCAAATCCACCTGCACCTGAACAACGTTGGGCACGTCCGACGGATGATGGGTCTGGGCTCCGCGCACCCGGTGGAGCATCGGGAGGCCGCTCGTGGTCACCTCAGACCTCCCAAGCGAGTTGGCGCTCACCAGCTGGCGACGTAAATCCACCTGAACGCCGCTCAGCGCGCTCAACGGCTGATGGGTCTAGGTTTCGGTTTCCTTCACCCGGTGGAGCACCCCCTCAGCGTCCCCAACCTAGTTGGCGCTCAACGGCTGGAACGCCGTCTAACGACCCATCTGCTTCTGAACGACGTAGGGACCGCCCAACGGCTGGTGGGTCTGGGTTTCGCGAACGCGGTGGAGCACCAGCACCTCAGCCTCCCCAACCTAGTTGGTATACACAGGGTGCAGCACCAGCTGGGTTCGCAGGCGCATCTACAAGCACAAGTCCGTCGCGCTGGAAGCTCCCAAAGCTCGATACACCACCTGACGGCACCAGACCATTTCCATCTGTAGGCGTTCGCGTGGGAGGCGCGAAGCCGAGCCCGCCGCACTTCACGTACGACGGACCACCAATAAAAGTCACGCGGACACACCACCCGCAAAGATCGCCAATCCGGCAACACGGGCTCAACATCATTCGCATGACGCAGGCGATGGTCGACATCGAGTTCGTCTCGATGCTCATCCGGCCGCCCAAGATGCTCGACGAGCCCGTTCGGACGTTCCATTCGCTTCGACATGTCGCGCGTCAGGAGTCGGTGCTGACGCTTGCTACGGAGCTCGCTGCGAACCCCGTGTACGAGAATCGGTGGATGGAGATTGGGAGGCTTCTGGAGGACATTCCGTTCGAGGAGAGGAACTACACGGTCCCGTATCAGCGTTCGCATGGCGAGGCGGTGGATCTACTCGAGGAGGTCACCGAGCTGCAGCGGCCGAACCGGTTCAAGCGTATCATGCGGCATCGGTACGAGGACGCGTGGTTCATGCCCGCTCAGGACTTCCTGCGCGGTCTGCCGCTCATAAAGACCGAAGACGTGCTCGACGCGGCGGAGACGTATCTGAACCAGATCCCGTGGAATCTGAATCGGATACAGACGGTGTGGGATCGCGAGGCGCTCAAGACGTCCGTCCCTGCCGTCCGGAAACTCGCGCTCGACGATCTACGCGTGCTGGAGGCGCATCTGCAGGCGCACCATCCTCAAGTCGCAGAGGACGCGAAGATACGCGGTGCGTTCCTCCTTGCGTACGGTATGACGCGCAGTGCGGAGGCGGACGAGGACGTTGCGAGGCAATGGCGTTGGCTCAAGGAGCATCCGCCGCTTAACCCGCGACATATACACCACGCGCTCCTCGTAACGCGGAGTCTTGACGCGCTTCATCTTCTTCTCGACGAGATACCAGACGCGGCGATGCAACTCCCTGCGTTACGCGGACAGGTCCTCGTCAATCGCGCGCGACTGGGCGAGACGATCGACGATCCGGTATCGACCTCCTGGGCCGTGCACGCGCGAAACGGCACCACACCACCCAAAGACGAAAAAATCGCCGCACGCATGGTCCTAGCGCACGCGCACCTAACGGGCGATACGGTCGGGATGGACTTTGACGGTGCGGTATGGATGCTCTCGCCTTTCATGTTCCATCACGGAGTCGTCTTAAACTGCGCCGCGCCGCCCAACAAGCCGTGGCTGAAGGACAAACCGTTCGGGGCGAGGAAGCCGGAGAAGATTAAACATTATATGCATACGTATCCGAAGGTCAAGGGACCTCAGGTTACGCAGAAGAAACCGACGATGGGGGAGAAGAGGACGGCGCTGCAGATTGCGTGGATGAAGAAGAATCATCCGGGGTGGGAGCCTCCTTCGGGATATTAGCAGTCATATGCTTTGAATTAATATTGATTTATTGCACTTTCTTTTCCTGCTGTGTACCGTGACGTTTGTCGTCCTTTGGGGGCTCGCGGCTGAACCCGAACGCGCCGCACAACTCTTTCCCGAACGTCCACCATCGTCATGGCTACACCGGGCCAGGACAAGCTACGCCAGCTCGCGCTCGAGAAACAGCGTAAAGAGGCACAGGTAAGCGGATATCCTTGTTAATTGTTACGTTAATCGCTCACGTTCAGTCTATGTTTACTTGAACACTTCGTATCGTTGCCATTTGGCTCGAGTAGGATGAATTCGAGCGCAAGAAAGCCGCGATTGTACAAGAGACAGAGAAAGCGCGTCCTTCGACACAGGTGCGTTACATCCTTCAGCCGTCTTGTTGTTCTAGTGCTCACACCGTATTGCAGCGTTTTGTAGGACAGAACGATAGCATGGAAGATACGCTTAAGCAGACTACTGTCGGTCTCGTCTATCTGGACGATTTCACACGTCGGCGCGAGGAGTTGGAGGAGATGAAGGCGCGGGAAGCTGCTAAGACTGCAGAGCTCAAGTGCGTATCGTCTATTAAACCTCTACGCACAGGACGCTGTGCGGAATTCCCCCCTTTGGCGGTCACGACTATGGACCTGAATCTACCATTCGGTGGACATCAGTTGGTGTCTGGTGCACGTACAGTGCCTACTCACTCTTGGTCTCCAACCTGCGGCGTCGCTGAGTGCCAGTTGCTCTCTGCACGAGTCACGTTATCATCGAGCAGGCGCGCGAAAGGACTTGCGAGGGCTCGCACAGAGCCTCCTGCGGGGCGCTTTACGTGGCCAGACGACTCGTTTCTGGCTGGGTGCGACGGGCTGTCCAAAAGGGCGTGCTTCGGTCTGTACCTCGGCGCGGTGTACGTGCTGCTGGTCTGCCAGAGGGCACGTTCGGATCATGAATTTGCTGCATGCATCGGCTGCCGCTGCGTCAGAGGACGATGTATCCCTGCGGACAGTGCCGTCGACCGCGAGCACCACCGCACATCGGCCGCTGCGACTCGCCGCTAGCACGCGATCCCTCGGCCTTAGCGACTGGGGCCTGGGCGGTACGACAGTTGCGTACTCGCGAGCGACGCTCGGTACGGCGCTGAGAGTGGCATCTGCCCTACCTTGTGTGAGGCATTGCATGCTGCTCGTGCACAATATCCCCATCTCAGATATGTGCGAATAGTGCAGACTGGGGGTTTGGGTAGACTTAATCCTCCAAAGGAGGATCCGTCCACTCGCTCAGTCTGTGTCCGTGGGGTGACTGTGCGTCCACACGAAGCGGGGGTTCTCCATGGGAACTTTTCATCTCACTTTATCCTATCCTATGCGTCCTCCGTTCTATTATCTCTTGGCTTACGGATGCAGCGCGTTTGTGGAAATAGGGAAGAAAAGCGCGTGAAGAAACGGAAGAAGACGGCTGCTGCAAAGTCGAAACTGTCCTTCGGCGACGACGAGAACGCGCAGGACGATGACGACGACGATGCGAGGGAGGAAGAACGAAAGAAGAAGGCGCGTCTGGGCAAGAATCCTACCGTCGACACGTCGTTCCTTCCCGACCGTGAGCGCGAGGAGCTCGAGCGCAAGGAGAGGGAAGAGTTGAGGAAGGAGTGGTTGCGCACCCAGGAGGCGATGAAGGACGAGGAGATCGAGATCACTTACTCGTACGTGCAGTCTTCCTTGGCTGCCGATGTGTGCTGATGTACCGCCTTGCTTTGAAGGTACTGGGACGGATCCGGACACAGGAAGAGCGTGACGTGCAAGAAGGGGCACGACATCGCGACGTTCCTGGAACGTTGTCGCGCACAGATCCCCGAATTGCGCGGCACGAGCGTGGACAACCTGATGTACATCAAAGAGGATCTCATCATCCCCCATGTTCGTTCCCTTTCACCTTTCACCGTCATCTGCCTGACCAACCTCTGTAGCATTACACTTTCTACGACTTTATCGTGAACAAGGCTCGCGGGAAGAGCGGACCGCTGTTCAACTTTGACGTGCACGACGACGTCCGGCTCCTCGCTGACGCGACGGTGGAGAAGGACGAGAGTCATGCGGGGAAGGTCGTCGAGCGGTCCTGGTACCAGAAGAACAAGCATATCTTCCCCGCCAGCCGCTGGGAGGTGTTTGACCCGCTCAAGAGTTATGGAAAGTACACCATCGCGTAGTTGCACCTTTTTGTATATCGTTTCCTAAGAACGTGTATTGCGTGCCGTTTCTTTTGTGGCTCGTGACAGGACAATCACGCCTGGCAACAACGCGCCGGCGATATCCGATTCCCGCGCTCCCGTGCTTGGCTCTGTCTACCAGCTTATTCTTCCCCATACCAACATCCAACATCCAATAGGCCTCGATAATTGGGTCTATTGTGTCGCTCTTTATCCCATCTATATCACTGTACAACATCATCACGCGCTCGCGACTCTGAACCTGGAATCCGAACCACGAACTATGACCGCCACCAAGGAAGACGAGTCCACTAGACTTCGACGCGAGAACACAGAACGGCTCTCCAAGGTGCCGCGTCACAGCTGTACCCCCGTAGCTTACGTTGACTGACTGGCTGGGCGACGCAGGCCGCAGAGCAGGTCGAGCTCGCGCTGAACCGCGAGCTGGCCAAGAAGCACGGCGTGACTTCGAACCGCGTTACTCTCGTGCACGCCGTCAGCGCTCGACTGAGGGCTATGTTGAGCCAGGCTCGTATTGGTCTCGACGACGGCGGCGGCGACAAGAAGGGCAAGAGCAAGAAAGAGCGCGATCCGGGCGAGGCGATGAAGAGGCTGCCTAATGGGTTTATCAACGTACGTACTATGCTTTGGCTATAATGAGCGTCGAGAAGGTGCTTACTGGATCTCGTTTGTCTATATTCATTACTTGTTCGCGCTCGCTGCTATCGGTGCGCAACGTTCTCTCCGGGCGACGCTGGCCACATTTCGTCGCCCCATCGTCGTCTTCAACTCGACCGTCCACGTGTGGTCGTTCGCTCGTGCCGTGCCTTGCTTCACGACGTACGCACCCTTGTCGGACCGCTCTTGACATTCGGCTACGCTTGCGACGTGCCCTTTGTGCTCTTCCGCTGCACATTGGCCGCGAAACCCGCATTCGGTCTTGCAATGTCCGTATGCATGCTGCCGTATCGCGCTGCACTGTACTGCCCTGACGCAACTTCGACGCTTCCCACGCGTCTGTTCCGGACGTGCGCTGCATTCCCGCGCACGGACACCTACATCGTACCATCGTACTCTTCAACCTACGTCCCGCGCACCCGCGACAAACCCATGCGTACGATATCGTGCGAACGTACCCACATCCGCTTGTGCCACTTGGATAACTGTTGCATGCCACGCATCTTGTATTGCGACGCTCGCAATGTCGTACCGCAACACGGCATCGCATCTACTCGTGGCGTAACCTTCGTTCATTGCGTCCACACGTACACATGTCATTCTGTTTGTAGGATCCACCCACGTGGCTCCTCGCGCACTCGTCCGAAGGATGGACCCTGCGCGGCTGGCCAGCCACGCACCCGTCCCTACCCACCAACAAAGCCATCTCCGCATGGCCTACGGCCACACTCCTTAGCATCCTCAGCATGCTCCTAAACGGCACCATCCTTCTCGTCCTTCCATCCCCGACGCAACCAGATATGGAGACCGTCGTACGCGCACCGAAGGACGTCGAGCCGCCCATCAAGCGTTCGAGGAGGAGTGGGAGTGTCGGTGCGGGGAGTCGAGCGGGGAGTGTATGGGGCAGTGAATACGGAGGGAGCGACGGAGACCCGGAGGAGATGGAGGTGCTGGGCATGCTCGAGCCTACGCGCGACGACCTTGTCGCCAACGCTGCACCTTCCCCGTCGATTCCTGCGAGCGGGACGAACCCACCTGATTCGCCGCGTATGGCCGACGACGCGGACGGCACTACTCTCGCGCCCTCTACGTCGCCATCGTCGTCGAAGGTGAAGGCGCATGCGCGGAGGAAGAGTGTGGGCGGCGAGTCCGTGAAGAGCAGGATGAAGGCTAAACCAAAGGCCGCTGCGAAAGTGCCTGGTCCGCGGATCGTGCTGCAGACCGAGGACGACGGCGAGGAGAGCGAGGCCGTCTCGAGCGACGCGTCTTCCTCGCCATCCGAGGACGAGGACGAGGATGAGGAGGAAGGCGAAGAGACACCTGAACCCTCCGTCTCGCCCTCCGCCTCCACCTCTACGAAGAAACACAAGCGCACGGAATCGAGCGCGACGACCAGCGAGCCGCCGGCGAAGAAACATCGTCGCTCGCGGTCAGGACTCGATCCCGAGGAACGCGCGAAGCTGCTCGCGGAGAAGGAAGCTGCGAAGGCTGCGCGTAAGGCCCAGCGCGAGGCGGACCGGGAGGCGAAGCGCGAGGCTAAGGAGGCAGAGCGTAAGAAGCGCATCGAGGCGCGTATCCTCAAAGAGGCGCGCAAAGAAGCTGACGAGCTTGCGCGCATGGAACGCGAGCGACGCGGTGTAGAGGTCTGTTTCTGATTTCTCTCGCTCTTTGCTAGTTATAGTGCTGACGCGTTGTGCAGGAGGTGAAGGAGACGAAGCGACGGATGAGCGTCGCGCCGAGCGAGGTGGACGCGGAGGAGCGCGATCCTAAGCGCCGGAAACTGAGGTGAAGTGAAGTGCGCCTGGACGCGCCGTGATCTTTGGTTTGGTTGGATATATACATAGCGGAAATCTATCCCCACTGTCCCTTGTTACATGCGGATTTGTCTTGACTTTCTTTCTTTCTTGGATATAAATCACATTTCCTAGTACTACTTTACGAACCTAGATCTGTTGAGGCGTGACTGGATGAGACCGTGGACGGCAACGACCGCTGCTTGACTCTTGACCACTATCATGCCGACTCCTCTAAATAATACTTTCCCAGTCGACACTCAACGATTAGCGTACGCGCAATACCTTTCTTTGGGAACAACTGGGCGAAGTTCAAGTCGGCCAGCACAAGGCTCAGGTTGCCGCGCGCGGCCACCTCTTGAACCAGCTGCATCAACGCGACTGAGGACCTGCCCGCCCCAGACGCGCGCACCATTGCGCTTCACGCGCTCGCGTGCGAAGTTGCGCACATGTCCGGTGCAGCAGCGTACTTGGATCAGCTGTACGACGACTTGGAGGGCGTTCAGATGCTGGCGTCTGACGGCGCGTCTGCTGATCTCTTGCATGCTGCGTTGTCGCTTGTCGCGCCTTTGCAACTGGGCGACGGTTAAGATGTCCTGGCGTGGTGTGCTCGCTCGACGGACGGTCACCACGAGTGGATGAGTACGCACATGGTAGCTGCAGGTAGCAGACGCACCTCGGTATGGATTACAATTCGGCGACTGGGGAAGGACATGTGCGCTATACCGACCTATTGGACCCAGCTCAGGAGACGGCCTAACTGCGAGTATGGCGACGACGGCCGGAAAGAGGAATCGCCGCCCCGTACTAACATCCGCGCGGTCAGGGGGTGAATGGGACGAAACAGCGAGCGTTGCGCTGAGCGAGGTGTCGACTCGGACTGCGATTCCAAGGGCCCAGGACTGAACCTACACGGATATCCATCCAACCACTGTACCTGTCCTTGCGTTACAACTTGTGGCATGCAGTTTTGTCTCCACCTTCCTTGTCGAAAATAAATTGCATTACTAGTGCGCTTTTTTCTGCGGTACACCCAGCCCTCTGCGGGGAAAGCTTCGCATCGTAGCGGTTGGTAGTCTGGTTGGAGTAAACCTGGGTCCTGCGGCTGTGATCACGTCTATCTGCGGCTGCTTCAAGTAGTTTGCCGGCTTGCGGGGAAGCGTATCGTCCTTTTTGTCCCAGAACTTCCTCAAAATTGCGCTCTGGTCGTCTCCGTACGTTTTGCGCAGATATATCCCGAACGGCGAGAGCATCGCGATGCACGCGTCCAGATCGAGCCCCGAATACACGAGCTTGCGCCACCGCACGAGGTTTCCGTCGTCGCGCACCTCG
>KV426183.1:40408-72467 GCA_001632375.1 Exidia glandulosa HHB12029 | reverse complement strand
CATCCGTCTCCGGCACAAGGCTGGTAGAGAGTTCTGGGCTCGAGCAGAGTCAGCTCGCCGCTCTCGCGACAGGCCGATCCTACACCCCTGCATTCCCATGAGCAACGAGTGGGCTGACATAAGTAGACCCGGACGTACCGCACGTGGCAGGGGTGGGAGCATATATCCCCGACCGTAGGCGATCGATGAGGCGGTGACTGCGGGGACGACGACGACTGGAACGAGGAATGTCGTGAGGTCGGCACTGTCGCACTCGATGAGTGCCGATGACGATGCACAAGCATGTAGACGCACAAGGTGGGCCGATGTGGCGATGTCAGCCCTCAGTGCGAGTGACTGGGAGGGCTGCGACGTCGAGACCTCGCGAGGAGGACTGAGCGTCGAGAGAGAGGACGAGCTCCCATCTCATGTGGTGAGAGAGGGAGGAAGAGGTGAGTTGCGGAGTCCAGACGCAGGAGGGGAGGATTAAATACCCTGCGCGCGGAGAAACGACGCCGCGTCGGCCCGCCCCGACGTCAAAGTTTGACAGTTTCCGGATCTGACAGCTTCGTCCAGCGGATGTCCGAGGTGTGTTCTTGCGCAAACCTCTCCCACCTCGGAATCGCTCGTTCCCGTGCTCCAAACCGTCAGGGATGAATGCGGACTTGCTCGGGCTTTCCATCGAGACTAATATCGCCGCAGTAGGAACGCTCCCTCGACCGGGAAATCGAGCAAAAGTTGCGTTGCGATGGGAGGTACAATCGGATGCAAAAGAACAACACCACGCGCGGTCTCCTGATTGCAGAACGCAGAACCCTTCCCACACAGGTTCTTTCCCTGTGCTTCCCCACTTCTTTCAGATCGCATCGCTGGGTCGCCATTGTGCCTCCCGATAGCGGCATGGCTGGGCGGTGAAAGTGCGGAAGCCCAGGAGGTCACGATGGTCCGGATGACGTGCTCGCTCTCCCGATGCGTATTGAATCGTTGTTTCTCTGCCAGGCACGGGAATGCACGGGAACGGAAGGCGATATCGAAGGCGAGGGTATTATCCCACGTATGATCTACATGAGCGCCCCTCACTCCGCATAAGGCAGGACATGTGCTCCTCCGTTCGTCGTGGGCGGAAACTGCCAGGAAGCCGTCTGTGCGAGACTAAGCGCACAGATCGCACATCTCCGAGTCGCGTCCCTGATATTTACTTCCGTGCGAGCACAACACGGCCTTTTGACCGAAGCATTGGGGATCAGAGGTACAGACGTCGCAGCTTTCAGTCGTCAGTAAAGAACCCTTGGATATCACGCGGAGCGGCGCGTAGTATTCATATAACCGTACGTGCCCTGGTATTGAATAATACCCAGTTTGCGCAACGCATATTGATATGACCAGCCGCTTGCGCCATATCGATATGCTGAAATGTGATATCGAGCGAATTCCGACTACCCGTGCATAATATTATATACATACATATCCTGTGGTGTGCTATATTGCATGCGGGCGCCGGGGGAGCATTGCACGGTGCGTTGAAGGTGCGTCGCGGTGGAGCCGTCTGCTCCACCGCGCGCCACCGCACCCGTCTCTCGCAGCCGAATACCATATCATGCAACTACTACGTCTGCATGGGTCGCATCTAGGTGGAAGAGTAAAAATAAGCCTCGAAATCGAGATTATCAAATTGTCGATATCGAACCAGCGCAAGCCGCGCGGCCATATCAATATGGTTTGCGCAAACTGGGTAATGCCACCCTCATGGAACGGCTACGGGCAACACGATGATACGTTACGAGCTACGTTGCCGTCTAATATTACAGTCATGGTTACACAGCAAATGATCAGCTTTCAAGTAATGCAGCGAGTCCATACCAGTCCTCCCTATCAGTCGCTCGTCAAGTCGATAATCGACCCGGGCTTGCACAAGAGTTCCAACTGCGGCATCTTCGGCTTGACGTCTTGTTGTAGCTGAGCGAGTTCTTCAAGCTTGACGAGTTGGCCCTACACGTGACAAGTGTCGTCCAGCGGCATATGGATAGGCAAAGCAGACAGACGCACGCGGAGAGCCGCCATTTGAGCGTGGATGTTGTCTTCCTTGACGTCCGGAGCGGGAGATGTTGGGTTGGAGTATTCGTCTTTGACTTCAATTATGCCCTGCGTCTCGAGCCACTCTGGCGCAAGGTCGGTAGTGGTCGTCTGCATGATGGAGCACTCACCGCGCGATCGATAGTGAAATTCAAAGATAACGTACGGGCCAGGGTTATTGGGGTCAAGGGGTCGAGTCTGCGCGACTTTGTGTGCAATTTCGAGTCGTTCGCGACCGAGGCTGCATGCACGAGTGAGTGCGATGTGCCTGCGCAGTCGACCGAGCAGCACCTGACGCAGTGAGCGTTCAGCTTCTTTACACGCTCGTTCGCCAAGGGCGGCGAAGCGAGCCTGTCGACACCATTGTATTTGCGCACGCCGTTCATGCCGACCAGGACGACCTTCGATAGCTTGATCTTGATCGTGCCGATGTTGGGGCCAGCTTCCACAGCGTTCTCGTCGTCTATATGGGAAAAACAGAACAGACTGTCAATATTCAATAGCACCACACGGCTTACCAGTAAGATCCAAAGCAGAAAATATAAGTTCGCGACACGTGGTCGGGCTCGACATGCACTCGGAGCGGTCGACGACTTCGCCAGCGTAGCCCTTGGAGACGCTGCCGCATGCGCGCACGCCGTCGACGTAGACTGTCCCGCGTATGCGAGATCCACCAGCAAGATCACGCCAGTACACCGAAAACGGCTACCAGGGCTTCAGATTGACCAGAACGACCACGAGAGCGCGCACATTGCCCGGCTCGCTGGCGATGTAGCACTTGACCGTGTGGCCATCGATTTCGTGGGCGTAGGTCGCGAGCTTGCGACCGTCCGAGCAGATCCAGGCGTCGAAGTCCCGGTGATTCATGACTTGGACTTAAGTAAGGTCGGGGAAAGTGTAAGGACGAGGTCAAGAAACACAGAAACAAACAACGCGGCATCCGGAAGGAGTCGCACGTGACCATTTACTTCCGCTACATCCTTGAGCGACAGCCAGAACTCGCAATTGGATCCCCAATATTCCTACGTCAATCGGAAAGTTTCATTACCCATGGCATAGTTGAACGCGCGCCATACTCTACTCAAGTGCCAGGCTCATGAGCGTCTACGCTGCCGTCGGAAGAACATTGCAAAGTCCTTCGTTTACTCTTCCTTCTTGAACTGTATTAACTGTACCTGGTGCGAAATAAGCGGGGCAACAGCGTGCGGCAGCATTTGCCTGAGGGAGACTAGACAAGAGCTCCATCAACCAAAAATCGAGCATTGATACCCATCGCCGCTACAGTGACATTTCCATGTCTTACCGGGACTAGATAATGTAGAGATGTGACCATACTATCAAACTTTCCGTAGAGGCAGCAAGGAGTCGGAGTGCGTCCAGACTCCGCGGCTCGCCTTTTATCCTTCCATTGTTTCAAGCCGGCTGACCTTCACGCGCCCATGGAGTCCAGTAACGGGTACGCCGAAATCTACAAGCCCGCACCCACTGCCGTGGTTTACCAGAGCCATAGCCGACGCGTGACGATCGATGGGCTGCACGACGAGATTTTGCTCATGATCTTCATGGCAGCTATTGAGCTCGTCGACGACGTGCGCCGCCTCTGCTGGGAGGCCCCGTCACTCCTTTCGCATGTGTGCCGAAGGTGGCGTGAAACCGCCATTGCGTACCCGCTACTGTGGACTACGCTCGACTGGACGCCGCGGCAGAGCTTGCATCTCGCTAATACGGTACTGCAGCGGTCGAGGCTCCTTCCAATCTCAGTTAAGCTGCGGATGACGACGGACGATAGACCGCTATCGACACAAGTTGTGGCGGACGCACACATGCTGGTCGGGACGGTCTTGCGCGACCATGTCTACCGCTTAACCCGCCTGGCTATCTGGGTAGACGAGCCATTCTACGACGCCAACGTCTTTGCCCCGCTCTGTGGGCAGGACGCACTTCACATGCCTTTGCTGCGGGAGTTCTGGTTCAGAGTCCAGGGCGATCAGTTCGCCGCTTCGGACCTCTACATCTCTGCCCACAACCTAGGGTTCCTTGCTGTGGACAACTTTCCTGCTCGTTCTTACGAACGGCTTATTGGTGTGAGCACAACAAACATCCATCTTGGTGGCTTCACTTTGAAGCTCAGCGAACTCGTCCGGTTGCTACAGTCCGCGCCGAATGTCGTTGACTTAACCCTCGGATCAGCGTTCGCGACAACTGCCATTGAAGATGACCTAGGGCTCGACGCCCTGCATACCGCTGGAGAGGCCAGTACAACTGTCGGACGCCGCATCGAAACACTCACCATCGAACTCCTGATACCGTCTTCCATCGGTCTTGTGAACCAGGTCCTGTCCAGGGACCATATCGCCAACATCGTCATACTGTTTCAGCAGCACGAGTTCATGCTTCACGAGTGGATGGAATGCATGTCCATTTCCTCGCTCCAGAACGTGACGTACCTGGAGATCACTGGGAATAACTCTAGGATCACCCTTGGCGACGCCGAGACCGACAAGATACGCAGCTGCTACTTTCTGGACATGGGCGCAGATGACTGCGTTCCTGTCCTCTTGGCTGCGCATCCTGCCATACTTGACACTATTCAGTCACTGTCCATGGATCTCCTGGACTGGGACGTGCTCGTTGAATGGCTATGGCAGCGCGGGAACGGGGTCTTACCCGTCCTGCAAAAGCTTTTCATTACCATCAACCAAGACGAGGTACACGACGGCATTCGTACCCTTTGGGAAGTCGACGGCAGCATTCTCGACTTCCCAGCATTGGAGTTGCTCCAGATCGTCGATCGGGGGCGCGCGGCTCCGACCTTGGATCTCATGAAATACCTTCTTCACGCTATATCGCCATTCGTTCACACGCTCAACCCCGGTGGCGACATCGTGTATCAAGTAACCACTGGCAGCGAGTCTTTACGGTTCTATACCCTTCCTCTGAGGTGCCAAGAGTTGGAGGACGACGACTTGGTAGAAGAGGACATTCGCCGTGTGGCCCGCATCGTGCGCGGGCTCTCCATGTCATACGCGGACATGGTCGAGTGAGGATCCGCTGCAACCGATGTCCCGCGGGGACGGTGAGTGGCGATACGTACAAGGGAGGTCGTCGTACTCGCGGAATCTTCGACCAGTGCGTTGATATATCCAATCTTTTACGCATAATATCTACTTAGTCATGACTGAACAGGACCATAGAAGCGATAGAGTCTTTATGTGTCTCTTGAGGTTGACGCGTGCCGTAACGTGTTGTGATAGTAGCCTTGTGCTTTGGCTCAGTTTACTGTTGCTTGGCTCATCCTGTTGCTTCTCGCCTTTTTCGTTCCAAAATCGTTATCCATGTCGCTCGTGCAGGCCACGCACAGGTAAGCTTCCAACACTCTGCTTGGTGCCAGCACGTGTAAAATCCTGAGTCAACGCAGTCCGGTAGCGTCCCCACCAATCGACAGGGTGAACGACGACCTGCTCTCCATAATATTTCTCCTTGCATGCGAGCCTCCGGTGTGGCGCACCGATCCCGAATGGATAGGAAATCTCACTCTGACGCGCGTATGCCGTCGCTGGCGCCATCACGCGCTGTCTCTTGCAACGCTCTGGGCTACGCTTTCCTGGGAAGCAGGCATGCGCGCCGAACATGCTCTGGCTATACTCGAGCGCTCTGCCGCAGCTGATATCACTGTCAGCATATGTTTTTCAGCTCATCACAGTCGCACTTTCCGCCAACTTTCTGCAGTCGATATTACGAACGGGCACGCCGTTGTGCGCGCTATCGCTCAGAAAGCGCATCTTGAACGTATTACACAACTCAGCTTGCAGCTGACTGCCGTGGCTTGGGACGAGGATGTCTTTGGGCCGTTTCTGCACCAGGGTGAACCTCTACCGATGCCGTCGCTGCGGTCATTGGCTATATACACCTGGGACAGTGAAGAACTCGCGTCGGCTCGGCCTATTCGTATCAGGGCGTTCAATCTAGAGAATATCACCATCGAGTCGTGTAACGTGTGGGCGTGGAGCGTATTCGCTGGTGCGCGCACGACTCACGTCTCCATCGGCGGGTTCACGCTCAAGCTGAGCGATCTCGCTTCCCTGCTGGAGTTTGCGCCCAACCTCGATCGTCTGAACATCGGGTCCCTGTACCTTCCGACGCATATCCATAACGACATCAGTCCCGAGGCAATTATACGGGTCCGACGCAGTCTGTCTGCGCATCCGCGTGCTGGCAGTCGTTTGACGCACTTTGACGCTGTATCCATCGTTGCACCCGGTCTCGCCCTGCTCTGCCAGATCCTACCTACGCAACTGTGCGTGCCCAACATGGCGCTCATTCAGACCGCTCCGGACGACGAGGACGACGACGACTGGTTAGAGTTCCTCATGATCCCGCGGATAGCATCCGTCTCTGAGGAGATCGACATCTCTGCTCACGCATCGTTCACTACGCTCCGCAGACGGCACGAAGAAACGCACTCTCACCTTCACCACTGGACATATAGGCGATACCAGTATCTTGCACGGCCTGGTGAACGCGCATCTTCCGATGTGGGATACCGTCCGAACTCTCACGATTGGTATTCTTCAATGGAGCGCTCTTTTCGACCCTCTCCGCGAGGCGGGAATCACGCAGATGGGTGCGTTGCGAAGTTTGACGATCAACGTCGATCAGCGCGAAGTCGAGGGATATTCCTTGGAGATCGAAGAGGACGACAGCGCATGGCTGAGACTCCCCGTACTCGAGAAGGTCCACATTGTCGTTTGGGGCTCTAGCAGCACCGCGGAACCGACTTTTGAGCTCGTCCTCATGCTTATACGCGCACTCATTCCGATAGGAGCGATCGGAATGCTGGGTGGTGTTTTTGACTTACGCGCTGCACCTGGTCCGAAGACCGCCTTTCGCGAGCGGTGCAAGGAGATAGCTGAGGATCAGGAAGAGGAGGAGGACGGTCCCACCGCTGTCTCTCTTGTTGCTAGGCATTTGAGCCTACTGCCGTAATGATGATTCAAGGATTATTACAATAAATCTATGACGCTTAGAAGTCCCAGGGAGCGCGCCCGGGCTGGGTACACCAACCACGCATTCAAGGCTCCAGGTTGGCGCTGGATGTCGCAAAAAGAGCTGCCAGCATTGTCCGGGACGTTTTGCAACTAGAGACAGGCACTGAACAGCTCGCAGAGCACGTCGTTGAATCTTTAAAAGATCTGTGTAGCCTTTCTTATCGCGTCCAGTAGCTTCGCTCAGCGCTTTGATAGTAGACGAGTGATGTACATTACAAGCAAAAGACTAGCAAAGACAGCGACGGACAGGGTCAAGTGGTGACGATACAGTACCGGATACAGGACTAGTACATGGTGAAACAAAGTCCAGTGAACCGTTAGAAACTATGCGACACAGAGTGAGTACAGTGATAGCTGATTGAGTGTCCGAGTGTTTGAATAAATGCACAGAACATAAGTAAAGCTATGAGTCCAATCGTCATCCAGCGGGTCTATACCCACCCGGCGCGAACCGTTGTCGGTTCGCGCTCGGTCCTGGCGCAGAGCCACGTGGAGTAGCAGCAATACGACTTCCTAACGAAGGCGTACGAAGGCCGGTCGCATTGTACGGCGCGGGCGTCACTGCAGGACGAAAGCGCGCTGCGGCAGGAGCAGGAGCAGGAGGAGGCGGCATCTGCTGGCGCGAGGGCGGAGGTCTTGACGTTGCCCACGAGGACGGTCCGGCAGCCTGCTGAGCTACGCGGATAGGCGCAGAGCGCGCGGGCGGCCCTTGTTGTTGTGCCGGTGGTGCATATGCAAACTGCCTGTGGACGAGCGGTGAGGTCGTGAATGTCAAAACGAAGATGATGATGAATCATTGTATAGGCTTCAGAGAGCCGAGACACAGCGGCCACTATCGGCGGGTATATGCAACGGGAACATGGGGGAGAGAACGGATAGGCGGGAGGGATCTGTCAAAAGGAAGAGCGGCAAGACGTACTCGAAACGAGATTCCGGTCGTTGTGGGAGGTTGGATTGATGGGGAGCGGGTTGTTGATAGACCTGCGCAGGTGGCTGTTGCGGTTGAGGCTGCTGGTACTGCTGAACTTGGGGCGGCGGAGCGTTGCGAGGGTGCACAGTCTGCGCTCGCGCGTGGTGTGGACTCGAGCGAAGTAGGCTGGAGCTTTGTCCCGTAGAAGGCACCGTGTCGTACCGTGCCCGCTTCCCGTTGTCGTTAACAGGGTCACGCGAACCCATTTCCCTAGAAATATCGTCAGCTTTAACACGGCGCTGGTGTCGCGCGTACTGCTTGTAGCCCTCGATCTCGGACCGCAACGACTCGATAGTCTGCCGCTGCTTCAAGCACTTGCTCTTGTAGGCCTGTAACAAGGTGGATATCATCTGGAGCTGGAACTGCGCATGGTGTGAGCTGAAAGTTGAAACGATATAACAACGTGCGCAAGAATATACCTTTGCAGCTTGAGCGATAGCGTCCAGAGCGTATGGTAATGGGCGAAACCAGTCTGCCATTGGAGGATCCAGCTGCTCCAAGTGAAATCAAAAGGTCAGCTCGATGCGGCCAACTCCACGGTGCGCACCTGCTGCTGCAGCGACACGACCTCGATATTCTGCGCGCCGCACTGTGCACAGAGCTTTTCAGGATCTAATAGAGTATTTCTAGCATCAGTTATACGCTCTGGAAGCTCGTAAACGCGTGCATACGAAGGTGGGCGTTGCAGACGACATGGCCGCACTCTGTGAGCCAGAACGGGACCGACGGCGGCGCTGACGGATCGCGCTGCCGTTGAAAGAGATAATGACAGACTCCACAGTGGATGTAGGGCCATATTGACTCGTCCGCGGGCTCCATGAGCTGGCGCGTGCAAGTCAGGAGGAGAACCGTGGAACCGGCACTCGCCGGACGCGTCACGGAGTTGACGGATTATTGACGGACTTAGGGAATTTTGAGGCGTGACTAACGTCCGAGGTCCTCATAAGTGCATGGTGTCTACAAGAAGATATCTGGTCAAGCGCGAGGTACGAAACGGCAACCAAAGGGCTCGGGGCGGCTGCAATGAATAAATATGTGTGAGAACTCGACGATGGGAACATAATCAGTGCACGCACGTCAAAGTGGTATCCAGCCATGCAAGCTTCGGCTTAATGTCCCTGCCCTCTTCATCCTGAGCGGGCAGTATCGTGTACGAAGCCAAGAGCGATGCGATCATGATGAACACGAAATTCTCTCCAACGGTCTGACCAACGCAGCTCCTGGAACTCAGAGGTGAGCAGTGGTTCAACGAGAACTTCGAACGTTAAGTCATGCTTGCCTTCTTCCAACGCCGAAGGCATAAACGGAGGGATCTGGAGGTGGACTGGCGTTAAAGAATCGTTCCGGGTGGAATTCGTCTGCAGGAAGGCCAGACGACCCAGGATCCCGCGAGACTGCCCTATCACAATGCAACTCAGTTCGAATGTTATTGCACATCAATCTGATCTTATCCTACCAGGCGTTTGGAATAACGACGCTGTCCTTTGGAACGAAATAACCTGGCAGGAACTACTTCAGCTATTGACAACCGGAGAGGCAGTGCGATCGCTGACCTCCAATCACAGTATCCTTTGTGGCAAGTCTTGCTACGCCTGACATTATATATGGAGGTCAGCTGCGAAGTCTGATATCGCAGAGGGCATATGCTGCTCACCGACAGGAGCGGTCGGGTAGAAGCGCATAGCCTCCTGTACCACTGCCCGTACGTAGGGCAACGACGCACGGTCTTCAAATACTGGGAGTCGCTCCTTGCCGATGACTCGGTCAATTTCTTCTTGCGCTTTGGCCTGGACTCGTGGGTTGATCGAGGCAGCGAGGAGGAAGGTCAAGATCGTCGAGTACGTCTGTAGCCGCGAAGCCCCTGTCAGTAGATGTAGAGAAAAACGAAAGAGAGGAGCTACAGTGTCTACTCCACCACCGTAAAGCGTCCCGGCAACGTTGGAGATGAACTCCTCTGGGACCCCTTGGATAGAACCGCTCTTGACTCCATCGAGCAAGGAGCTGACGAACGAGTACGGAGCAGTACCAGACGCCTATTACCACACGTCTCAGCGCGAGAAGCAATATGAGACATCAGGCGACGCACCATAGCTTCTTTGACGAGACTGAAAGGGAAATCGCACATCGTGTCGAGCTCCTTCCTGACTTGAGCCGCCTCGCGTTTGAAGTGTGCGCCGGGGAACCAAGATGGGATGAGCTTCACTAGGGCAGTGTGAACACGAGTGACCCTGCAGGAGATGTCCTAGACAAACATACGCATTGGGATGACGTCCGCGAGGTACCGTCCGGGAACGAGGGCGTCGCCGAGTGCTTCGAATACCGTATCCGCGCATACAACGAACTATGAAATAAAATAGCGGACAACGAAGGGTTAGTAACGCGTAAGCGTTGAACAAGTCAAGTGACGGACCGGATCGTCGATGCCCTCAATCTTGATCCCATACACCATCTCTACGATGGACCGTGCAACCGCTCTACAACCGAAATAGACGTAAGGAGTCCCATACTTCAAGGAGATGCGCTCCGAGCGTACACGCGAATCTCCTTATCATAGTCCGGCGTCGTCGCAAGACGCTCAATGCACCGTCGAATGGATTCCGTCTGTATCTTCGTGAAAGCCTGAACCGCACTCGGGTTCAATGCGATATGGCTGAGCCTGCGGTGGGCCTTGTGTTCGGGTCCGTCCGGCACTAGAACCATCGTCTACTCCACGGAGTGAGCGCGCAGTCTTCATCCGGTTAGCAGAGAAGAGAAGCATTACGCGGTTGAAGTCCATCAGCTCGCCAGCAACAACGAGGTGCGGCCTTCCTGCGAGTTCGCGCTTCCCGAGACCGTCGACTAATGTTTCGACGCTGTTTAGGACGATGATTCGTTTGCCGAGTACTGAGAGTGAGATGACTGGTCCTGTTACGAAGAGCGGTAAGTACGCCACCAGAGAGGAGGAGGAGGAATAGATACGAACCGTATTGTTCAGCCATGTCGGCGAAGCCGACCCATGGCCGCTGCTTTGGCATGTCGAGCAGGTTGCCGATGAGAGGGAGAGGTTTCGGACCAGGTGGAAGCGGAAGTGCACCATGTGACGAGTTGCGCGTCGTACAGGTTGCGAATACGACGGAAAGCAGTACTGCAGCTGCGACAGCCGTGATCGCGCGCGAATCTGTGAGCAGAGAAGGGAGTTCCATGATCGCGAATGCGCGGACAGGTTGAAGTGCGTACCTTTTATGTCAAGGAGTGCTGGCGCCTAAATGTCAAACACGCCGTCTCTATTCGGGCCGGGTCGCGTTTTCAGGGTTGCAATTAGAAGGAGGAAAGGTATCAGGAGCAGGCGAATGAACATGTACGCGGACGCGGCTCAGCTATAGATTACCATGCCGAACGACGGTGACCTGTTTTCGTAGCGCCGCATGCAACGTCGGACAGTCGGCCCTACAGTCGTTTGCATAAAAAAGTGCACCTCGACGTTTTCACTCCACAGCGACAGGTCCCGGGCGCTTCGCCCGAACGCGTCGAAATTTCTGTGAACTGCAAAGGGAAACACGGGAAACGAGAGATCTTTCAGTCTTCTGTGGTTTAGGGCATCGTCTCAGGTGGTCAGAGTCGACGGAAACGCTCTTTGAGGTCGGAGGAAGAGTCTCGGCAGCAAAATTGCACGTCAGCACAGGCTAGTCTCCCGTGAGTCAGACGGCACGCCAGATGCTCGGCAGGCAAGCTGCGGGAGCAGCCGGCGATAGCCGTCTGTAACCGGGGGGTCATTTAATGTGCGTCGGGTTCGGGAGCAATAAGGAGACGCCCGACCGACCCTCGGCGACCCATCACTGCACACTGCCGCTCAAGACAATAATGAAATGATAATATAATACCACTCTGAGCTTTCACATGGCTGAATTCAGTGCAAATGATTATTCACAGTTCTTTTCCTTCGGGACCTTGTCCACCTGTAATCACCGACACCACGCCGTCCAGCTATATCTTTTCTCTGAGGCTGCATATACGGCTATGATAGGCATATATCTAAGGTTTACACATCTTGAATCAAGAGAATTGAAAGGTAATCACGCTCAGAACGCGAGGCCGACGCACATTAAATCCGGGCTGATAGTGAAGCAGACGGCTATCGCCGGCTGCTCCGCAGCTTGTCTGTGGGCAGCCGCGACACTGCCGTACTGCCTGAGGGAGACTAGCACAGGCGCGACTAGCAGTTGTCAGTCGAGATTTTACCATTTCGGGTATGGCGAGGGTGGAGCGTCGGGACCTGTGTCCGTGGCGCTGAAATGCAGAGGTGCACTTTTTTATGCAAACGACTGTAGTGCGCAAATTGCAGCGTGGCGACAGGCTGCCGGTCGTTGCGGTGGAAGGTATACAGGAAGCTCGGCGCAGGAGCGAGAAGAGTGTCCGGCAATGTTACGGTGCACACGAAGCGGAGCGAAGGGTACAGAATGGGCTGTGCCTGATGGATTTATCCTATCCTATCCTTGAATCACGGCAGTAAGCTCAAATGCCTAGCAACAAGAGAGACAGCGGTGGGACCCTCCTCCTCTTCCTGCTCTTCAGCTATCTCCTTGCACCGCTCGCGAAAGGCGGTCTTCAGACCAGGTGCGGCAGCCCAAGCACGTAGGTCAAGAACACCGCCCAGCATCCGGATCGCTCCTATATCTCGAATGATCGGAATGAGTGCGCGTATAACATTGAGGACGAGCTCAAACGTCGGTTCCGCGGCGCTGTCAGAGCCACAAACGACAACGTGGACCTTCTCGAGTACGGGGAATTTCAGCCATGCGCTGTCGTCCTCTACGATCTCGTCGAAATAGTCCTCGGCTTCGCGCTGGTCGACGTTGATTGTTAAGCTTTGCAACGCGCCCATCTGCGTGATTCCCGCCTCGCGGAGAGGGTCGAGAAGAGCGCTCCATTGGAGGATATTAATCGTGAGAGTTTGGACGGTATCCCACATCGGGAGATGCGCGTTCGCCAGGGCGCGCAGGATGGTAATATGGTCTATATGTCCAGTTGTGCAGCTGAGAGTGCGTGTCTTCGTATCGTCTGCGGAGCGCAGAGTGACGAACGTTGCGTGAGCGGAAATGTTGATCTCCTCGGAGACGGATGCTATCCGCGGGATCATGAGGAACTCTAACCAGTCGTCGTCGTCGTCGTCCACCGGAGCGGGTCGGACTAGCGCCATGTTGGGCACGCACAGTTGCGTAGGTAGGATCTGGCAGAGCAGGGCGAGACCGGGTGCAACGACGGATACAGCGTCAAAGTGCGTCAAACGACTGCCAGCATGCGGATGCGCAGACAGACTGCGTCGGACCCGTATGACTGCCTCGGGACTGATGTCGTTATCGATATGCGTCGGACGGAACAGAGAGCCAATTGTCAGACGCTCGAGGTTGGGCGCAAACTCCAGCAGAGTGGCGATATAGCCCAGCTTTAGCGTAAACCCGCCGATGGAGACGTGAGTTGTGCGCGCACCAGCGTACATGCACCACGCCCACACGTTACACGATTCAATGCTGATATTCTCTAGATTGAACGCCCTGATACGAATAGGCCGCGCCGACGCAATTTCTTCGCTGTCCCAGGTGTATATAGCCAATGACCGCAGCGACGGCATCGGTAGCGGTTTACCCTGGACCAGAAACGGCCCAAAGACATCCTCGTCCCAAGCCTCGGCGGTCAGCTGAAAGCCGAGCCGGGTAATACGTTTGCGATGCGTTTTCTGAGCGATAGCGCGCACAACGGCGTGTCCGTTCGTAATATCGGCTGCAGAAAGTTGGCTGAAAGTGCGACTGTGGTGAGCTACGAAACGTATGCTGACAGTGATATCATCTGCGGCAGAGCGCTCGAGTATAGCCAGAGCATGTTCGGCGCGCATGCCTGCTTCCCATGAAAGCGTAGCCCAGAGCGTTGCAAGAGACAGCGCGTGGTGGCGCCAGCGACGGCATACGAGCGTCAGAGTGATATTCCCTATCCATTCGGGATCGGTGCGCCACATTGGAGGCTCGCATGCTAGGAGAAATATCATGGAGAGCAGGTCGTCGTTCACCCTGTCGATTGGTGAAGACGATACCGGACTGCATTGACTCAGCATTTTACACGTGCTGGCTCCAAGCAGAATGTTCAAAACTTACCTGTGCGTGGCCTGCATGTGCGACAAGGATAATGATTTTGCGATGGAAAATGCGAGAAGCAACCAACAGTAAACTGAGCCAAAGCACGAGGTTACCATCACAACACGTTACGTCACGCGTCAAGCGGTTGCCTCCAGTCTTTTACATAGGGTAAAGCTGTCTTATACTCACTATATGAGCAACTATCTCGTTGTATAGAGGGCCTGACACGTATATGTCTGGTAAGCAAGATATCATCAGCCATGCATCTCACTGACCGGACGAAGTCGAGGCTTGAAGAGAATGACCCTATCGCACCCAGCTCCACACTCTTTATTCTACACAGTAAGGCATCCAGTTGGTGTAGCAGTTGTCACCCAAACATACTAGCAACCAGCTGTAATGCCTTGTCCTGTCCCACACCTCGTCCTCTGCTGCCCACTGAGGATGTCTAAACCCCAATCCCTGGTGAACCTCACGTCATTCCTAGCGTAATATGATGATTCATATGAGTCAATAGTGTGACTATGCGTTACAACGTGAGAGGCGCGAATAAACATTCACATCCTCGCGCGGTGAACTTAGGCATTAAGACCGAGCCTGAACGCGCCTGAATGGTGCACTCAAGTGTCTGACCAGAGCGTCAGACCTCATCAGACACTGCTTGATATTAGTGGCCAACACATAGATTCGGATGCAACCCAACTACCAGACCAAACCATCACGTCCCGGACTCGCCCAGACGCCTTGCAACGGTCCGTACAGTCTCGTCTTCACTATCGTCACCAGCCAGCTCCTCACAGCTTTCCCGGAAAGCCGTCTCCGCGACGCCGCCCATAGTCCACGCTCGGTACCGAAAATCGGCGTCCGCATTGCCAGGCTGCTCGAGGTACCGTACGATCGGGATAATGGCCAGTAGAATCACGCTGCGAACGAGCCGAGTCGAGAACATCGCGTAGGAGTAGTATCCCCTATTGATATCGAGGTCGAGTTCCTTAAGCGCCGGGAACCTTACACGATGCTCAGCAGGGCGACTGTCGAGCTTGTCGACGTCTATCCTGATGTTGAGCGAGCGCAGATCGGGGAGTTCTCTGACGTCGGAATCTAGGAGGACGGGCCACTGCGCGAAACCGATGGATAACCTCTGGACGGTCATGCACAGCGTTGCCCGTGGGACGCTGAACAGATTGTGCACGACGTACGCGCCCCATGAGCCGGAGTAGCTGAGCCTACGGACGCTCTGATCGCCAGAGTATATAAGGACAAGATGCGCGTGCGGCGCGATGATGATTTCCGTTACGTGCCCGGCCATGGATTCGATGGAGAGGAACGTCATCCAGTCGTCGTGGAACCGGCCGCTCTGGATGAGTCCGATATATGGGATCTCGACCGTTGTTGGCAGCACAGCGCACAGGAGACCGAGGTTGACTGCGTGTTGGCCATCTAGATGTTGCAAGCGACGGCAAGCCTGTGCAGCCGCTAGTTGGGAACGCGCGCTGTTCAACGACGTGTCCGACGTAGGATCGGGGAGATCGTTTTCCAGGAAGGTTTCGTGACAGACAGCGCCGATGGTGAGATGGCTGAGATTTGGCGCAGATAGTAGGAGGAGCACGAGGTCGCTCAGCATGAGGGTGAAGCCGCCGATGTGCACACGAGTAGTATTCTGGCCGGCCAATGTCGGCCAGGCTCGAACACGACACGAGTCTATGGTGATCTCTCGAAGGTTAGATGCTCCGATGCGAATAGGCCGACTGGTGGTCTGTGCCGTCGCGTCCCAATTGGAAACGGCCAACGACTGCAAGTGCGGCATCGAAAGAGGTTCATCCCTGCGCAGGAGCGGTGCAAACACACCCTCGTCCCAGTACTCGACGGTCACCTGCAAATTCGATATCCGGCCGTACGCTTCGACAACATTGTGCAGGACGGAGCGACAGTCTGAGATGTCGGCTGCTGACAGAGCGCGTCTAGGAGGATGGATCATGCGTATACTGACTGCGATGTGGGCTGCGGCGGAACGATCCAGATACGCGAGCGCGCGTTCGACGCTCATGCCGGTTCTCCAGTCAATATTGGTCCACAGCGATGCGCAGGCGAGCGCATAATTCCGCCATCGACGGCAGACATGCGATAGGACGGTACGAATTTGGAGTTGATCATCTGAGAGCGTGCAAGTTTCTAGGAAGATTATTGATAGCAAGTCGTCGTTCAACTTGTCGAGCGGTGCTGATAATGTCGGACTAAAGGAAGAAATCGATGAGGTACTTATGCAAATACACAGGGCAAATTTTTACTCAATGCTGGATTGCATGCCCCATAAGAAGTCCGGAGATGGTGGAGGTCAAGAGCCAAGTTGCGGAGTTGGCGCGTCCGACCGCACCTTGCTCTTGACCGTTATGGCGACTTCTTTAAAGCAACATAAGGCCATTGGCGAGGATCTGTGGAAGGGGAAAACAGACAAGATAGTACGTTACAAGCTATTCGAACATGTCAAATCGCCATACTCACGAATTCCTTGAATTTCTTCTGCTCTGCACCTGCTCCATCCACGAAACACCACGTCATATTCACTTGCTACCCGTATTCCTCCTCCTACAGAACGCCGAGCTATTTGCTTTTACGTACGGCGCGCTGGTGGTGCAGCTCATCCAGGACTACGAGGACTACGCCGAAGTGAACAAGCAGCTCGACAAGATGGGATACAACATCGGCACACGACTTATCGAAGATTTCCTCGCGCGCAGCAATTTGGGACGCTGTCAGGACTTCCGTGAAGTCGGCGAGGTCGTCAGCAAAGTCCGTTATCCTTACCCTTGCACCGAAACCCGTATCTGTGACGCCGACGCCGTTGACCTTGCAGGTTGGTTTCAAAGCGTTCCTCAATATCACACCCGCCGTCACGCATTCTGCCCCGCCTGTCCTCGCACAACAGCCTGGGCAGCCCCAGTCGCGGCCTGTATCCATGATCACCACCAGCTCCGGGCCCGCTGCTGCAGGTACGTCCGCGTCGCGCTCACTGCCGCTGCCTGTAGCTGACCCGCCACGCAGGTTCACAACCATGGTTCACATTAACGCTGGACGAGAACCCGCTCGCGGAATTCGTCGAGTTGCCGGACGACGCGCTTGAGGGTGGGTTGTGGTACAGCCAAGTCCTCTGCGGCGTCCTGCGCGGTGCACTCGAGATGGTACGTCCATCTCGATCTTCTCGCTCCATATGACTCACAAGAACGTCCAGGTGCAAATGCAGACGGAGGTGACCTTCATATCCGACGTGCTGCGCGGGGACGAGACGACGGAGATACGGGTAAAACTGATCAAATATCTGGAGGAGGAGGTGCCCGTGGGCGACGATTGATCTTGTGCTTTTACGTCCCCCTGAACCTTGTACATTTGGACGCTGATACATAGTACTCATACAGACTGACATTGGCGCTGGATTCGTCACGACGTGTTCGAACAGCGGTACCGTCGTTTGCCAGGAAGCGGTCGCACAAACCTATCTTTCCAGCCAGTACTCCTTTTCCTTAGAAAATTGTTGTAACACGCCCGTACGATACGCTTACAGGGGGGTAAGACCAAAAATATCGTTGAAATTCGTCGTCGTTGCAGACTTCGAGATTCCGAGACGGTGCCCGCGCAACCCGCCGGGAGAGCGTACTCGCCCATGCAACCGCGTCAACGCAACAATTTACCTCGGTTATATCGTATATTGCATTTTATACATGAGGTATACCCGTGGACGAGGTCGAGTACGTTTCTGAGGCGAGAGCAGCTCGCACTCGATGGCGAGATTTGCTTACTCTGGCATCCTCCACCTTCAACCCACATGCGATGCCTCGTACAACATAATTTTCACATCGGCAACCTCAGCATATGGGAGCCAATACCTATGGGCTACTGCTACAGGTGTAGCTGGAAGTTTAGATAGGGAGAGGAAAGCTGGACACGCGCAAAAGGTGCGGAATGACGCAAACGACGGTACGAAATGTGACCCAGGCTCTGCAAGGCATCCACAATGTCCACGCATGCGGGTTCGGCCCAAGCTCCTTACAAAAGGGCACTTGTTGGGAGCCGAAGGAGCTCAAGCCAGCTAGTCGGCTTTCATCTGGTCAGGACACGTATGCGGCAGATCCTCCACCTGAACTTCCGTCGCCACTTCCTCGCGTTCCTGAGGTGGGGACGGTTCCGCGCTCGGGGGCTTTGCGCGCTGCTTACGCTCCTCGAGCATCTTGAGCCTTGCCTTCAGCTTCGCGATTTCGTCCTCCTCCTCGCCGTCCTCGCCGTCCAATCGCTGTACTTTCGAGCTGTGCTCGTCGTCGTCTGGAGAGTGTGCGCGTTTCGCCCGCGGCATGATCCCATTGGCCTGCAGGAACTCTGCATCAAAGTCAGTCATTCCGATCACCTACACGAGCCCTTGCCACGCACCTTTACTCCTATACCGAAACTCGAAGACAACGGTCGGTGTCTGGCCAATGGGCGCAACATGAAACGTCCTAGTCGTCCAGGGTACAGCATCGCGCTCCGCACCGAGGGCGACATGCTGACCCAACGCACGCTTCTTCCGCACGTCTTCCTCCGACAGTTTGCCCGTACTAGTGAGCACGGACTGCTCGGTCGGGAGGACGGCGACGAGTTCGACTCGCGTGACTTCGAGACGGATGGTCCCGATTTCGCGGAGGGTCGTTTCCTCTGGCGCCTCGTTTGCTTCGTCGTCTCCTTCTGCGGGCGGAGGTGGTGGTGTCGCAGTGGACGGTGACGCAAAGACGAAAGGCGCAAACGTCGTAGGCGAACGTCGGATACCCGATGCGGTCAAGATACGCGTTTGCCATCCAGGCGTAACTAGATACTCCACGCGCTGGCCGTCGAGGAATACACGAAGCGTCCAATCCGTCGCGCCTAGAGTAGAGGTTCGCTTTGTAAGCGAGGTTCATGACAAAGACGTATGCGTACCTGCTTCGTATGAGCTACGGAGATTGTGAGAACGCTATGCGAGGCGCACCCGCGTCAGACGGCGTGAGCTGCTTGACGGTAATCTTGAACGCCTGGCCTGGTTTCGATTCGATCCACCCGCTCGCAGTGGGCGATTTGTCAGATGCGTTGGGCTTATAGACCGTCAATGGTCCTGGAGCGTCCTCGAGCGTGATATTCGCGTCGAATTCTAAGTAATACGATGTAGTTTAGATGTAGGAACGGTCTGTGAGATAATTGTGCGTACCACGATGGCGGAGCGCTGTGCTTGTCATTGGTGCGGGATGGACGGGAACAAGGGGCAAGAGCGCAGCACCGCTCGGTAACTCCGCACTTGTCTTCTTGACTTCCTCCATATCCCCGAGTCAAGCTTGTACAGCGACAGAAATATCGCTGTAAGAACGACCAGTCAGCTGTTACGTTGTGACTGCGCAGAATGGGTACATCTGTCCTCTAGGCGTAGCACCTGAACTATGTTCGTAGCTCTCCAAACGAGATGCACACACTCCTCTCTGTAGCGCGGTATTGTTATGACTATGTGTCTTGCGACAGGGACAGGCAACACAGGAGATGTATACAGGCCGCAGTTTCAGATTCCAAGTTGTGGAGTGCGCTGCTGCCAGTGCGTGTCGCAGGGGATAAGTATACAGTAATAAGGCGCCATCCAGAGCTGGCAGAAAGGTCGATGTTGCAAGATTGTTCTTGAGTGCTGTCACATGAACAGTGCTAACTACAGTACGGTAGGTAGGTACGTGTGATGGCGGGACCCGACGCTGCCGTTGCTTTGTATTGGTTTATTGTCCGGGTCTTGACCACCGCCATTTGCGTCGCAAAACCTTCTGAACATTCCACATGGGTCTTACCATGGGTATGCTTCATATCTCTCGCTATTCGGTCGTATTAAAACATAATTTAAAGACCAGGATCGTCTGCACCCATCGAGATGTTGCAAGATGACTTGCTGTCCATGATCTTTCTAACAGCGTGCGAGCCCCCTTCGTACCGGTTCGCGCCGTATTCAAGTTGGAAGGGTAATGTCGTCTTGTCTCACGTCTGCCGTCGCTGGCGGTATCACGCTCTCTCTCTTCCAATGCTCTGGAGAACACTTCGCTGGGAGCCGGGCATGCACGTCGAACATGCCCTAGCCATACTGGAGCGTTCCGCTCGCGCAAAGATCTCGATCAATATCCGCTTCGCAGATCTTCCAAGTCGCCCGCTTTCTGCGACCGAAATTTCGGATGGGCACACCGTTTTTCGCGCCGCCACTCAACAGACGCATCTCGGTCGCACTACGGAGTTCACCCTAGATGTAACTCCTGATGCTTGGGACGAGCATATCTTTGAACCGCTCGTTTGCACGGAAACCCCTCTGTCGATGCCCGCACTGGAGTCATTATGCATTTCCTTGTGGGACGATGCGCTCGCTTCGATTAGGCCTATACGCATCAGGGCGTTCGACCTGCGCTATATTACCCTCGAGGCGTGCGAAGTGGTGTCCTGGGGGATGCTCGCTGGTACAAGTACGACTCGCGTCTCCGTCGGTGGGTTCACGCTCAAATTGAGCGATATCGCCACGCTGCTAGAGTTTGCACCGAATCTCGACGACCTCTGCATTGGGTCCACAATCTGCCCAACGAGTATCCACAACGACCTCGGTCCAGAAGAACTCGCTAGGATCCGAGCGCGCCTGTCGGTGCCTCCGCATGCTGGTCATCGTCTGACGAATCTGGATGCTCAATCCGTCGTTGCCCCCGGCCTTGCGCTGTTGTGCCAAGTACTTCCTGCGCAACTCCGCGTTCCTAACATCGCGCTCATGCAGAACACTTCAATGCACGGCGATGATGGATGGTCAGAGTTCCTCGCGATATCGCGCATGGGTACTGTCTCCGAAATCGACATCCGTGCGTGCGCGAAGCTGGTCACCCTGTACAGCGCAGAAGCAAAAACTACGCGGATACTGCACTCCTCGCGACTTCGTCCCGCCACCGTGATTCGCGGGCTGGTTAATGCGCATCTTCCCATTTGGGATACGGTTGTTGTCCTCTCGATCGACGTCCTGGAATGGTGTGTGCTGGTCAACCCGCTTTGCGAAGCAGGGATCGGTCTCTTGCGTACATTGCGCGACTTGACTTTGAACGTCGACCAGAGCGAGCTGAGTGCTCGGGCGCCGCCAATAGGGGAAGTCAGAGTGGCCGATTCTGGCCGATTCTGCTTCGATTCTGGGAGTCCGATTCTGCGGCAGGAATCCACGAGAATCGGTCGATTCTGCAGAATCGGCCAGAATCGAGAATCGGCGCGCGACCTCGATTCCGACGGATTCACTCGCCGATTCTGCCAACATCACTTTCCCGTCCCAGAATCTATCCCCAGAGAATCGGGGGAAGTCAGAGTAGAATCAGATTCGTGTTTCAACGCGTCTCGAGAATTGAGTCGCGAATCAGCACAGAATCCGCTCAGAATCGGCCAGCTCTGACTTCCCCTATTAGTACCGAGGCTCCCACCCAAGGCTGGCTGGAGCTCCCCGCTCTCAAGCAAGTCCATATTGGTGTCTGTGGCACATTATCTCCCTCGTCGGCGCTCGTGATACTGCTTGCCGTAGTGGTGGATCCGATCATACAAGGTCTAGGACAGGATGTTGATGGTGCCCTTCACTGTCGTACCCGGAACGAGAGTCTTCGGACTGCTTTTCGCGAGCGCTGTGAGGAGCTAGCAGGCGACGAGGGATTGCCCATTATAGAGCGCATCCGCGACGTAGCTAGACGTCTGAGCCTGTTGGCGTGATCAACTTGGATAGCCATTGCGGGAGCGGCGGCCAGCAGCGGCCAGGATAAATATCGCTCAGACTCAGAGTAACATAGTCAACGATGTCCCATAAATAACTCCGCCGATTACTTACGGTCCCAAGGGGACGCGGTATCTGCCACAGACGTTCGGCCCTTGCCAGAAACTGGCGTTCAGGGCGAAAGCGTATGGACCACCTACCTACCGTGTCTTTCTTCTCGACCATGACTATATCACAAGGTCTGCTCAATGCAAACCTGCATGCAACCTGCTACTGAGTATGTCTCGAGCTGTTTCTAACTCCCTGGCGGACCTCACGCGGCAGGGCCGCTTCTCAAATTTTCGACCAGACCCGCAATCCCTCTTGCTGCACAACCGATGCTTGAACTTCTTCGTCAGCGAGCATTGACGGTCACCGCTTCAGCTGTCCAGACTGCGCCGGCGGCCGACGTGTGTAGCTTTGAGCACCCCATGGGGCGTCCGGACAGACTGTGCGGGTCGTATCGGCCTCTTCGGACGCGTGCGCAGTTTGCCGCGCTGCGCACCCGCGACGGTCACGTTCTCAGTACAAAATGCGGTCCGCGGCGCCTGAAAGTGACAGTAACACCTCAGGCCAGTTTCTGCTCTTACCCCCATCATTATGGCCACCGCAGCAGACATTGCCCACATCGCCTGCGTCGTCTACCCAGGTTACGATGCGCTCGACCTCGCCGGCGCGCTTGAGCCTTTGGCCATGCTCTCGTCGAGCGTGCCGTTCGAGTTCTACGTCGTCGGCCCCTCGCTTGAGCCCGTGACGACTAAGGTGAACGCCAGCGTCGTCAAGACCGTCTCCCCCAGCTTTGGGCAGTCCATCGTCCCGACGCACACGTACGACAACCCGCCGGAGAAGATCGACTTCCTCATTATCCCAGGCGGGATGATGTTCTTGGATCCCATAGAGAGGCAGCAGCCCACAGTGCGTAACTTAAGTACTAACTTACTTGTCCTGGGACTGGAACTGGCCATGGCTCGGTGTGCAGATCGATTTCGTGAAGAAGACGTATCCGAAAGTGAAATACGTCCTCTCCGTGTGCACGGGCTCTGTCATTCTCGCACAAGCGGGCATCCTAGATGGAAAGCGCGCAACGAGCAACAAAGCTTGTTGGGCGTGGGTCATGGAGAACTGCCCGAATGTCAACTGGGTTGCCAAGGTGCGAAGTCCAGTGCTCAGCTTTCACCCCAGCGGCACTAACAGTTTACAACTACAGGCACGCTGGGTTGTCGATGGGAACGTCTGGACTACGAGCGGTGTCGCTGCGGGGATGGACGGCATGTTTGCGTGGATCACGCAAATCTACGGCGAGGCGGCGGCGACGGTGGCTGCCAATGTCATTGAGTATGACAGGCACACGGACGCGTCGTGGGATCCCTTCTCCGACGCCTGGCGCACGACAGACCCCCGACCACAGGAAGAGCGTACAGCCCAAGTTCACGGAGTGATGAACGCACCTCATGTATCGATAGTCAACCACCGCTTATGCATCACAATGGAAACCAGAGCAGACATGCACTTAGCGGAGGCCTCATGAGACGGTCGTGGGTGAAGCTCGAAGCTTGACCTCCACAGTCATGAAGTCATGTTCTCTGAATAAGCAAGAGAGGGCTGTGAGTTACAAGTGCGCGTTTCGAATGTCCGTGATATGTAGATGTGCGTGCAAGAAACCCCCGTCTACTGTCCAATGCTCCAGTCCGATGTGCTCGTTCAGCTGGTGGTACCAGCGGGCAAGAACGCCGACGCGAGCAGCTTGAGCTCTGACGCCGGACACGGGAAGTTCGCGTTCCCGCTAAACGCCGGCGAGATCGTCGCGGCAAGTATCTTAATCTTCAGCTACGGGCAACGAGTCAGCAGGCGCTTCTGAATAAGGGTAATGACGCACAGTCAAGGTGTACTTGATGGGCAGGTCCTTTGGACTCGCGCCGGTGAGGATACCGCACTTGTCAACGATGTCGAGGATGACGGCCTGGTTCGGGTCGATGTCGCTGCTATACGTGATGCCGAGCGGGAAGTCGATAGACGACGTAGTGTCGCTACCAAAGTTAACGTTCGTCTTGTTGCCGCCACCGACAGGCGTGTCGGCCTGTCCGGTTACGGGGTAAAACGCCTGCGCGGTGATGCTCTCGAAGCCCGCGCTGAAGAAGTTGGGGTTCCGGACGGTCAAGGAGACTTTCAGGTTGATCGTGAACGCGCCGGGCGTCGAGGCATCAATCTGCGATCGAGGGGGTGTGAGCGGACGAAGAGCAACGGGCGGGCGGGATTGCGCACAGCTCCCTTGTCGGTGTCCAATGCGATGCCGTCAAACGTCACGTCTGGCGGGCGCACATACTAGACAGCATCAATCAGCGCGAGAGAGGGGCGTGGATCGGGGACTCACGACGGCTATTGTGAGAACTATGCTCAGGATGAGGAAGACGGCGATGAGGATTGTGCAACAACAGAAGCGCCCGACGCAGTATAAACCGCCGCCCTGCAAATTAACGCCGTCAGAGCTGCTTGCGTGCCAAACGCAAGAGTACACACCTTCGTCCACAAACTGTTGTCGTAATTGTCTTTACGCCACGACCTGAAGTCACTCTTCTCATTAATCGGGTTCCTGATGTCGTTCAGCAAGCAACCGCCAGTGAGAAAGTTCTACACACCTCGACATTGGCGTGGTTGGACTCCAGTGACTTGCACTGCGTCGGACACCGGCGCCGGCACCAGCGCCCTCGACAGCCGTCTCGACAGCGGGTCGAGCGCTCACGTCGTCCCGGTAGCGCATTCCGGCGGGGTCGTTGAGTTGTTGCCTCGAGCTCGTAGCGCTGTACGGGTCGAACGAGTTCATTCTTGTGCCGGCGCCGCTAGGGTTCGCGTCGAAGGATGTCGCACCGCTGCGCGCTGTCGGTTGCCGCGACGGCGGGCCTGGATACGGCTGGGCATAGTTGTTCTGTTGCTTGTAGTCGCCGTAGTTGTACGACATAGTCGAGACCAGCAAGAAAGAGAAGATTAACGAAGTGACGGGAAGGTAGAGGGACGAAGGCAAGTGGCGGGGCGGTTCCCGCGTCACAGCCTGGCAAGGCTTGTGCCCACGTGGTTTTGGTCCCGGACGTACTGCGCAGAGCACCGGAAATCGGCAGTGGCAAAGGGGACCCTTCCAGACAGCCCTGGTCACAGAATAGTAGTCTATGAGCTCCTCAAGTTACGATTGAGCGAGGTCTCAGTGGTTTCAGACTTCGAAGAGCACACCGGTGACAGAGTCTTGAGACTGTCTTGAGCGGGGTCCAGGCGTCTGAGAACAGAATATCGAAGGCGTCAATCCAGACCATAGTTAACGCGGTGCATGATCATGAGCGTCCGTTGTGCTAAATCGTGGAGCCCGGACTGAAGGAAGCCAAAGCGACAACTAGCTGATGGGTTCGAGTCGCCCACAAGTTCAACATACGCCGTCGGACGAGCAGACAGATGCGGAATGTCGGGCAGATTATAGGAGATTCAGGTAGTAGTGAGGTCGAACACAGGCCAGCTTGGTGACGTCGGCTGACAGGGATCTAAAGGCCGTCTTCGGTGAGCGGTGGCACGCCGTAGATGTAGACACAGAGGCGTTTGGAGTACTCTACGACCTGAGTCCTCATTGGTATCAGATGAGAAACGATGAGTAAAGAGGCAAGAGGCGTCGGGACCGGATGCAACTGTCAGCTTGAACGTGGAGGTTTGACAGAACGTACGCCCTGATCGTCGGTCTATATGCAACTTTGGCGTCCTCCGCAAGTCTTCCGTAGAGAATTAGATGTTTATATTCTTGTCAATAACACTAGCTTCAGCACCTTCAGCAGCTCGCATGGACCCCCGAGTTGTTGTATTTCCGAGTCCCGGGCTCGTTAGTGCAACGGCCTTGACCGCGCTCCCACTGGCATCCCGAGAATGTGAATGTTTACTCACGCCTCTCACGTTGTTAAGCATAGTCCTACTACTGAACCATTTGAATCATTCTATTACCTGGGCATGACGTGAGGAACTTGAAGGTTGGGGCGTTAGACATCCCCTGCGTTCTCTACCGTACCCAGTATATATGGCGGTAAAGCTGCTGCAACCTCATGAAGCACTGTGCGCTCCTCTGCTGGGACGCTCCAAGAAATCTCCTCGCACTGGCTAGCAAGCGCAGCTTTGACATCGTCTCCGCCAACGAAAGCCACGCCACCCCGCGGCGTCGGGATCAGGCAGTCCAAGAGCTGTAGGCTGATCACGAGAAAGCGCATCGTAAGGTAGGCACTCGGCGGTGTTGACGAGCCGATATCAAACCCAACGCACTCGAGACGCGGCATGTCGATTGTAGCACCTGTGTAATCTCGCATCCCCTGGTGCAGCGCCAGCCTGTGCTGCTGCATGATCAAATGGATGCGCGTAAGGCGAAGCATGCGTGCGCCGCGGGATTTGACCATGTGCATGAACGGTGTCCATTTAATGATGTCGAATGTGAGGACCTCCAGAGTCGAAAGTATCGGTGGATGCGAGTCGAGCGCCAGAGGAAGACATGCAAACGCTGTGGCCTTTTCGCTGTATAGGTGGCGCGTCCAGCCTGTCTTCGTGGCTACGAACTTGATGTCCTCGCCTCTACTGCCCAACAGCCTCAACTCGTCAACCTCGCCTACTGACGGCAAATTGAGGAATTCAATCCAAGCTTCTTCGGCAACCAGCGACTCGGCGAAGCTCTGCCACACATGACAGCGGCGTATGCTCGATGTGTATATAATGAGTTGAAGAGTTGCAAAGTCGTGGAAAGTAGACAACTCGTAAACGGAAAAGTTGCACAAGTTTGCGACAGTGCCGGCGATACGTCTGGCGTACGAAGATACGTCTTCCGGGTTGATGTCGTTTATGATGCTCGTTAAGTTTCCAAGCATTGTGCCGATTTCGAAGGTCTGCAATCGTGAAGCGTGGTGAAGAACATCGACGACGTCGGTCAGGTTCAACTCGCCGCCGGCCAGCGTAACTAGCTTCGTACTCGGGCCAACCATACGCCCTGGTCCTCGCGTTTTCATGCCGACAACGTGTAGCTCCTCTAGATCCGAACATTCGATGTTCACGTCCAAGTCCGTACGCAACGTGCGCATCCCGAAGCTGATGGAGAGCTGTCGCAAAGCAGGCATACATAGGCGTCCCGGGTACGAGAAAGGCCGGAAAAGCTCGTCGTCCCAGAATGGGTCGGAAACGGTAATGCTGAACTCTGTTATGCGACGAAGATGCTGTGGCAGGAGGACGGCACGGAGCAGCGCGCGGCCGTCGTGCAGATCCGACAAGAGCACGTCACTGCGCGGTCTCTCAACCAGCATTATCTGTACAGCGAGTGGGGCGTTGCGCGAACGATCGAGAGCAGCGAGTGCCGCCCCAACATGTTGGTCGCCACCATGACCAGGATGCCAGTGCACCGTGTTCCAAAGGCGCGCGAGTGAAAGGGCCTGGTTTCGCCAGCGGCGGCAGACGATCGAGAGAAGAATGGCAGACTTCAGGCTGTGGCCTATAGGGTATACTGGCCCGCGAACTATAAAGAAGACTATGGAGAGCAGGTCGTCGTTCAGCTTGTCGATACCTGTGGGAGAACTTCGAGACTACTTATTAGCTCATGTAGAGCTAGGAAATGGTCTAGGTTTACCTGGAAATTAGCGGGTTGGACATGACAGGCCGGTCACGGAATTTCGTCGTGGATGGTCGGGAGAAAGGGAGAGCGGTCACAACGCGTCATGTCACGCGACAAGTAAATCCGAACGATTATCTAGCAGAATTGAAATAAATTGCGTATGCTACAACTCGTCACCATAGAATGCGTACAAGAAGACGTAATTACAACTCCCGAAAGCTAGCCTAAACCCAATAATGATACACCTGGGAAATCATACATTCACTACCCATCGTCATCGCCATCTAATGGGCAGCGACCAGCGGAACGAGAGGCGCCTCGTCAGCCACCCAACAGTAATGGCCACATCCCGCAGCGCATGGGTGACCCATCAGCGCCCGCGTCTTCTCGTTGCCACTCGACGGTTCCTCCTTGTACTGCTGCTTGTCGTCGCTATTGGCCGTGTAGAAGGTGGAGGTAGTGCTTGCCGTGGTCGCAGTAGAAAGGATGGAACTTGTTCGTGACGGCGCACCGGCCGTGAGCAGCGAGATGGGAAGAGGAATGGGTGCGACGGCGGGATGCGGTGGGAAGACGGGTGTGTCTGGTTGTCCGGAGGGAATGGGCCGCATAGGTTGCTGCGGATAGTACTTGCGCATGCAGTCCTGATGACCGCCATGCGTGCACACGGGACACAAGATCATGAGGCCTTGGATGGGGAGACGGCTGCATGGAGGATAAGCTGCCAGCACTGCATGAAGTTGCTGCGACGCACCAAATCGAACAACGTGCACCACCCTGGCGACAGTTACGACACAGAACGTAGCTTCGAGTTCCACGCTGAGAGAAGGACGAGCCTTCAATTGGCTTCTTGCACCGACCACACGCAGTCGAGATGCTCGTATGTAGCTGCGTTCTTGCGCGCACACTCTCGACCGTGCAGTGCTTCCGCACATACGCTGCCTGTGTGTGCATCCGCGAGCGCTCCAACAGTTCGACGTAGGCACGGACGAACATCTCGACGCGAATATGACTGAGCATGAGCTCGTCTTGCGCCACCGTCGCGAGAAACGCGCACATCTGCACATCTCCCTAGAAATATACATCTGGTTAATCAATAGGTCTGAAGTACGGTCATCGACGCACCTTCTCAGCGTAGTACTCTAACTCCTCGCGGACCGCCGCCCATCCAATCTGGCGGTAGTGCTCCTCATTTGCACGTACAGCGGCACGCACGGGATCGCTCAACCTGATGTTTGCATACTCGTTGACACTGTCCGTGTCATCGCTCGTCTTGACAACCTCCACTTCCTCCGGAACGGGTGTATCGCGTTTGCTGCTCATGTGGCCACCCTCGCGAGACCGCGAGCTCTTGACCAACGACTCGTCACGCCGGGCCAATGGTCCTGGGTCTCCCAACTCCAATCCTAAAGAGCCGCTGCTGGGTCCGATGACTTCAACTTCGACCTGCACAGGCGTAATGCTCGTGCTGGCGTCAGGTCCATCCTCTTCCTGTTCAGGTGACAACTTCGGCTCCGTACGAGGCGGCGGGGAAGACGCAACAACCGTGCGGATGCTAGCCTGGCTATCTTGCTTCGTAACAGTCCGTCGTCCACCAACGGTACCCGAGCGCGGTCGTCTTCGGCGACTACTGCTCGTCCTTCGCAGAGGCTCGCCGTCGTCCGAGTCAGATCCGTTTCGGGGAGGAAATATCATTTCAGAGCTCGAACTCGAACCGTCGTCGTCCTCCTGCTCTGCGTCCGCAAACGATGCGCTCTCGTACGCAGCAGCTGCCGCGACGGACTCTGACACTTTCGCGCCGCCGCGCAAAGACGCCTTCCGCCCACGCACCACCGGCCTTGGACGATTACTGCTCCCCGCAGACGTAGGGGTGGACGGGACCAAGACCGGGTCGGATATGCTCTTCGGTATCCCACCAGCATTCGACATGACCGGCTCGGACACGCTCTTGCTGATACCCAGTATATCCTGCGCAGGCGGCAACGAGGAGTCCCTCCCGAGGTCCACTACATTCCGCAACGGAGAACCAGGGTTGGACGAATTCGGCGTCGAGCCAGCACTCCGCCCAGAAAACGCCCCACTAGAGTTGTTGCGCAGGAAGGACGGCGCGCTCACGGTACGACCCGTCGAGAGGGCACTGGCGTGGTGCTTAAGCAGTGACGATACAGCGGGACTTCCGACGTGGACCAGGCTCGCGGTCGAAGACGATGTAGACCCGGACGTCGCAGCCAATGTCATGACCATCGGTGCAGAATACGCATGCTCAACGGACGGTGCAGGCGCAGCGATGCTAGGCCGTCGCACAGGCCCAGGCGGACGCGATCCAATAGCCATAGGCGAACGAATCGACGGTGCAATAGACCCGCGCGAGGACGACGAGTCACTCAGAAGACTGACCGTCGACGAGCGACGCTCGAGCATCCCAGGCGTTGGCGGCACGAACGAATCGTCGCGTTCGCCTGAGTCGCGACGACTGCTGCGGCCGGAATCTCTACGGCTTCCAGAGACGCTGCTTGTAGCGGAATCGCCACGTTCCCGTCTGGGCAGCATGGTGAGCAAAGGCAGTGTATCGCGCTTCTCGTCCTCCTCCGCGTCGGCCAGAGAGCCCGCCGAGGTGGCTGTGGTGGTGGTCGTCGACGCGAACGACGCGCGCGCGGGCGTCCGGACAATCTCTGGCGACGGCTGCCTGACCATCGGCGGATGAACGAGTCGAAGCGGCGTCCGCACGACTTCCGGCGAAGGTTGACGCGACGGTTTCTTCAACGTCATAGGCGACGGTTTCCGAGGGACTTTGGGAGACGACGTCTTCAAAGGGGCAAAGTCGTGCGAGGGCTTCTTGGCAATTTCAGGAGACGGCTTGCGTGACGTCCGCACAGATGTCGGTTTAGGACCCGACGCCGAGCTGGGCGGCGACTGTGGTCGTGTCGGCGGAGGTGGACTCGGCATAGGCGTTTCGGGAGGATGAAGATCAGCCAATAAACTTCGTAGCATCTCCCACGTTTGAGCAGCTCGCCATTGCTCCGCGTCAGCTGCTATCTAAGACGACTTGTCAATGAAGTCGTAAAGCCAGCTAGTCAAGCTTTACACACCTGCGCATTCAACTCGCAAAGCCGTTCCTTTCCGAGCGCTGCGTCCAGGACGTATCGAACACCGTTAACATGAAAGCCATCGGCGGTCGGGACTGACGCAGTGGCAAGCGTCTGACTCATGGGCAAACCCACAATCGCCGGGTCCCCGGTGGTCTTGCAACGCATACCTCGCGCGTTGACCTGTGCGCGCATCTCGGGATGTATGTCGTCGTATGGAAGCTCGAACCGGTCCTCGCGATGGGCGACGAAAGCGATGTTGCCGTTCGGATCCCATGCCACGGTTCCACGAGGAATCTCGTCTATAGCCCGTTTCAGCCCGCCAGGTGCACTGAGTATGGGTTTCTCTTTCTGTGCACTCGAACGGGACGCCGTAGTCGGCCTAGATGACGACGGCTGTAGACGAAGATCGTGCTGCACGAAGGCGCCGCTGGCGTGCACGGCCCATAACGAGTGCGCATCGGCAGGGACGAGGTCGTGTATCCCACCTTCTCCGGACGGCTGCAGCGTCCACTTCGGGAACCACTCGCGTCGGACGTCCCATATCTCGACAGGGTCGCTCTCGGTCGCGGGCACAAGAATCACTTCCGTATCGTGTCGCGGTCGGAAGAAGACTCTGCGCACGGGGTAGGATGCATGGAGTGTGCGCATGGGAGTGCTAGGCAGCGCGGAACCGCCAAGATCCCATATCCGTACCGTCTTGTCCATGCCCGCCGTCGCTAAATATCCGTGTCCACGCTCTGCAGTCGGACTCGGCGGCAACCAGTCCATGCCCAAGACAGGCCCCGAATGTGCGACGCGCACTGTCTCCTGCGGTCGATTGTGCGAGCGTAGATCCCATCGCTGGAGCGTTCCGTTGTCCAACGCGACGATTGCGAGATGCCCTTCGCTCTCAACGGGTGACAATACAAGAGTTCGAACGGCGTTATGCGAGTTACTGGCCGTGAGCGAGAATAGAGGGCCGGGTGTCCGTCTGAAATCCCAGAGGTGCACGTAACCGTCGTTGACACCTGCTGCGACAAGGTTGTTGGACCGATGCGAGTATGCGAGTTTCGTTATCGGTCTCCTACGCTTCTCGGGCAGCTGTAATCTTTGATCTGAGGTGGTAGAACGTCAGCTCTGTGTATACAGAAATGGTCAGGACTGGAAAGCATGGGAGTATGAGATCACAGTCTGCCTGTGCGCGCAAGCCATATGGCAAGAGTTGCTCCACTGGCAAGCTCAATGTCACGACATAACAAGCCATACACGATATGTCGCGACATCGAGCTTGCCAGCGGAGCAACTCTTGAATGGGATGCTGCCATGAAGGATTGACCCTGGTTGACAGCTGCCGTCGGGGCCGTCACCGCGAAGTCACACGGCGCGTCTCAAAGGTCCCGCGCGGCGCGAATTACGCCAGTGA
>KV426183.1:11546-25973 GCA_001632375.1 Exidia glandulosa HHB12029 | reverse complement strand
CTGCGGTCGATTGTGCGAGCGTAGATCCCATCGCTGGAGCGTTCCGTTGTCCAACGCGACGATTGCGAGATGCCCTTCGCTCTCAACGGGTGACAGTACAAGAGTTCTAACGGCGTTATGCGAGTTGCTGGCCGTGAGCGAGAATAGAGGGCCGGGCGTCCGTCTGAAATCCCAGAGGTGCACGTAACCGTCGTTGACACCTGCTGCGACAAGGTTGTTGGACCGATGAGAGTATGCAAGTTTCGTGATCGGTCTCCTACGCTTCTCCGGTAGCTGCAACCGTTGATCTGTGAGGGTAGAACGTCAGACATGTAAGGATTGACCCTGGTTGACAGCTGCCGTCGGGGCCGTCACCGCGAAGTCACACGGCGCGTCTCAAAGGTCCCGCGCGGCGCGAATTACGCCAGTGAACGCGACAGCGCATCGAGCAGATAGAACCGCGACTCCAAAGCCCAATCTTCATCGCCAGGGTAGATGGCGCGCACATACCGAATTTGGACGCGCCAGTCTTGTTAATGTCCCACATGAAGAGGTCGCCCTGCCTGCTGCTCGTGATAATCTTGTTGCTCCAGTCTACAGCAGGTTTCAGACTTCGAACAACACTGAAGGACGAGATACTTACTCCCGTGACACCATACGACATCGGTAGGGCTCTTATCGTTGGTCATACCACTGGCCCACCACATATTCTTGAGCTCGGCGGCGAGCTCAAGACTCGTGCCATTACTTAGCGAATTGGTGATACGCACGACCTGCAAGGCTACCGGTGCAATTCAGGATATTTGGCCAGTAGATTATATCAAATGTATGCGTACCAGCGTGACCAGCGACGACGCAGCTGGTCCCGTCTTCGTTGCTGGCGATCCAGCCGTTCTTAGCAACATCTGGAATCCGCGCCTGCCTGGATGGCCCAGCATAGAGACTGTGGGTACGGCCGTCACCAAAAAGGTCGTTTAGATGTCGCGCGCTGGGCGAGTGTAGTTGCGGCGACGACGATTGCAACATGCTTCGTCGTGGTTCGGCGCGAAGGCCGGAAATCGGAGGTCGAACACCGGAACAACTAATATTCACAGTCATAGGTTCACTGGAAAATATGTATTCCTCTCTGATATAAGTAGTCATTACATAGATATTACGGGTACATTTGAGTCGCAGGGACGCGGAATAAGGATACGCATGAACAGTCACGACGTCAGTTGGAGGGTAGTGGACCACACACCCTAGGCGTTCTCCTTCTCCGATTTCCCCAGTATATATAGGAAAGCTGCTGCAAGCTCATGGAGTTCCGTGCGCTCCTCCTCCTTAACCACGCCATTGGCAATCTCCTCGCACCGGCCAGCAAGTGCGGCTCTAGCTTCGTCCCCACCAACAAATGCCACACCGCTGCGCGGCTGACCTGGGGTCATACACCGCAAGACCTCTAGACTGACCGCGAGAAAATGCATCGTAAGCTCGACGCTCGGCGGGTTCGAGGCGGAACCCCCGATATCGAACGCAACGGTCTCGAGACGTGGCATGTCGATCGGGTAGCCTTGGTAATCTTGCAGATGCTCGTCCACGGTGAGTTCTTCGACGTCGTATGGATTAACCGTCAGGTCAATATGTGTGAGGCGAGGCATCTGTGCGCCGCGGATTTCGACCATCTCCATGAAGGATGTCCATTGGACGATGCCGAATGAGAGGACTTCCAAGGTGGAGAGTATCGTCGGGTGTGAGTCGAACGCCAAAGAGAGACAGGCGAACCCGGGGACCTTTTCGCAATAGATGTGGCGCCTTCTCTGGGTCTTCGACGCCACAAAGTCGATTTCCTCTCCTGTGCATCATGCTGTTGAAGAGTAATGTAGCTACTTATCAAGATGATTCATTAACTTAGGTTTAGTTTTACGTTTTAACAACGGCGGCGTGCGAATTCAAAGGACATTCTCGTACAGAACCAATCCCAACAAGATTACTTGACCCACCTTCAGCTCGCCCGGGGTCGCACCTCCTTCAACAAACTTCTCGTACATACATCTAAGGGCGTCCGAATGATCATGCGAACCCATGACCTGAACCTTCAAAGCCGCTTCGTCTGAGCCTGAACCGTGTATCAAGAATAGCGGTTGAACCGCACGCAGTAAACACCGCACGAGCGCTTCGGAAGGCGGATCAGGACCCAGCAACCCGATATCCAACGAAGAAAGACGCGGGAACGCAATAACGGGACCGGTGTAGTCACGTAAACTTGCGGTGGTCGGGGATATGTCGCTCTGATTGACGGCAAGTCTAATGTCTTGGAGGGTCGGCATACGAGGGCCCGCAGGCGCTGCAGCGACGAGATCCATGAAATCGACCCACTGCGTGATATCGAGCGCCACCATCTCCAGGGTGGAGAACATATCTAATCCGTCCAGGGCGGCGGGTAACAATGGGAGCGCCGATCGCGTGCTCGTGAGTGTACGCCTCATGGAGTTTGGTGCGATAACGCTCAGCACGGACTGAACGTCGTGGTAAAGGTGAAGCCTCGCTATTTTGGCGATACTCGGGATGCGGAGGAAGTCCAACCAGAGCGGGCGCTGGTCCTCTTCCATATAATGCGCCGCGAGCTCCACGTTGTCGATTTTGTCGATGGGGAGTAGACGGCCAATGATCCGCAGCGTATCCAGTTCGAGATGGGATACCTTGAGAGAGTCCATCGCATTCCCGACGACTTTGTCCGAGTCGCGCGGTGCGTTCAGGATATCCATCCAACCGAGGTGGAGTTCCACGAGATCCGGAGTGCTCTCGAGAAAGAGAAGGAAGTCGTCGTATTCGATGTCGCAGTTTGTGAGCGTAACTATGGACGTGGTTTCGCCGAGCATCGAAGCCCAGTTCTTGACAACCACGTCCTGCAGATGGAGTTGCAACAAGTCGTCGCAAACCACCTGTACGACCGGGAGAGGTGGGGGAAGAACGGCTCTGGACTGGTAACGTAGTACAAGTTCGCGAAGGTGCGGTAGGTTGAGCGGAGAGAAGAGCGGCGCGAAAACATCGGAATCCCAGTAATCGTCTGACCAGGACAGAGCGCATACCGCCATTCGGGACAGATGCGAAAGCGCAGTACGAATGACTGAGTGTGCAGATGCCACATGGTCGGACGAAGGTGGAGGCTTGTGCAAGCAAGCCATGGCGTCGATATCAATGCGAAGCGGCGCGGATTTCGAGCGCTCGAGTACAGTGAGCGCGAGGTCCACGGAGTTTGCAGGGGACCAGATGAGCTCATCCCAGAGAGGAGCGTACTGGATAGCCAGATGTCGCCAGCTCTGACATACGTGCGACAGCAGGACGTTGGAGTCCCACGTTCGTGAGTTGCGTTCGTCCAATTCGCGGGTTGCGGAGAAGATCATGCAGAGCAGCTCGATACTGAGCTTAGATATAGGTGAAGATCTGAAAGGGAATATAAAAGATATGGTCAGGGGCAGAATCAATGAATGCTAGATATGTATACCTGGAGTACAAGGGCATAATGAGCGCGACCTCTGGATGGAAGGCTGCATCAGCAGGTGCCATGACGATTACTGTCGAGTCATACGGCGTACCGGGAGCTCAAAGTAGACGGGTATTCAGATACGGGTCTTTTGGCCGTTGAAGACCGTTGGATGAAGTGTAAAGTAAGAAGCCAAGCCGCGGGCGCGCCTTCAAGGTCCGCGACTCGGCTCTTGTCGCCATCTCGATAATGGCGCTCGCATTCCCGATATTGTCGTAGAGACAGACGCCCCTTCCCCGTACGCTTGCTTTAGAAACTACATGTATACCGCGGGTACGGTTAGTCCGAGTCCTGCGCCGCCAATGCGCCGCCGATAGATCAGCTCGCGGACGACTGCTCTGCGCAATTTTTCTTGGATCTTGGGTCCTCGATACGTCGTTCAAGCCCTGGTTGGCGGCAAACTTCAACGTTTGCTGTCTTCAATTGCTATCCTCTCGGTGCAGTCTGGCTGGTCTTTTGGCTTTGCTGCGACGAATCATCCGTTCGCATCGACGCCTACACGTGCGATACATTGTATGGCACGTATGATATCCATACCGCGGTACAAAATACCGTCTCTTCGCTCCACAGTGCACAGAGTGCACGCCGAAGACCATCATCTGCTGCTTCAGATTTGTATTTCAAGCACCATGTTGTATGACCTTACTCTACGCTTCCCGGGAACGTCGTGACCCCTAGACTGCTGCCCCCACACTGGTCGATGCTTTGCTCACTCCTTGACTTTGCCGCGGCCAGTTCTCTTCCAACTTGAATTCGATAAGCCCGCAACTCTTACGAGGCGAATCTTTACGCGTGGGATCAAGTTGGCAGAAACAGCTCCAACGTATCTGGCGACGCTCCTGACTTGACCAGGATAGGCTCCCTCTCTACGTCGAGTTGCTAGGGACTGGCTCTATTGCAGCGACAATCGACACGGCCAATCAAATACACCACATCGAGCACCTCTGGCTGTCTCTCAGGCTAGAACGTGCCATGACGTCCGAAATCGTTCTAAACGCGAAACGCGAAGCAGATGTCAGCGTCGACGTCCTGAAACTCCGTCCGTGGTAATGCATACTGGGTCAGGCGTTCAGCGGACGGTCGGGCGGAGGGTCGAGAGCGGCAACAGGGGCGATGAGTGCCTCAGCGGCAGAGAGGACGAGGACGACGGTAGCGAAGACTTGCATGATCATGATGATGTAGACAGACATTAGACATCGCCAAAGCGAACGACAAGTAGAACAAGCGCCCGGGCTACACGGAAATTGAATGTACCGCGTTCAAGAAGCTCCTTGCCGAAGTCAAGCTCGTCGACGTCTGGCGCGATATGAACCCCACCCTCGAGCATTATACTTTCTGGGACTATCGAACCTTTGGACGTACGAAAGGCGACGGCTGGAGACTCGACATGTGTACGTCATTCCTTGCTATCCTTCAAGCGGATGTCCTTTAATAATGACGGCTCTTTCGCAGTCGTCTTGAGCGAGAGAATACGCGATTGGGTGAAGAGTTGCGAAATCCGAGATGAGATTTACGGAGCGTCGGACCACTGTCCGATTGTCATGGACATTTGCATACCTGTACCTGTTAGCATTGCGTGAGTTAAGATCCGTCTGTTCTGCTCGAACCCTCTGGCGTCCCGTTCCTGTCTGTAATGTGTACTAGTAGCGCGTCGCTCGTGCCTAGCTTCCTAGGCATCAAGTATGGTAACGCACATGCTGATTACCTAGCGACCATCGAAACAGACTGTAGCAACGATTTGAGGATAGATTGGTGAGGACGAGTGCCGTTACGGCGGAAGAGTCCGCACGTAATGGCGACGTCGACAGGCAAGTTATCATGAAAAGCCTCGTAGGCAGAAAATGCGTAGAGGACTCTGCAAGGCTTTCAGAACGGTCCGCCGATCACACGCATGTAGGGAATGGCGCAGACTCAAACCAAATGGTGACCGACGCGGTTATAAATGCTGCACTGGCATCCTCCTGGCATCCACACCCTTTCACCCCACTCAACCGCGCACTCCTTCCCAATGGACAACACCGACGCCAATACTTCCTGCTACTTCTTCTACCTCAACAGCCGCTACATGCGGTCATTGGACGGCTTGGACATCATTTACGAGGGCGACTGTCCGGGACAACACGTCGAACTATTCTATCACGGATGTTACTCCAGACTCATTCAGCTTTACATGTTCATCGACGCAAAGACGTCTGAGAGACACCGTGGGCTCCAATCTTCGAAGGAGTTGATGCAGCTCCAACTGATCGCAGGTAGGCATTTGAGTTCCGTCCGAGCGATCACCGGCTGAGCCTCTCGCAGCGCAGTTGTCTAACGTCCTCTACCTCTGGCGCAAGGTGGTTGCCAATCCTGCGCGCTACGACTGCAACGAGGGTGATCCACTGATATGTATACATACCATCGATGTCGACATCTGTGCGGCTCTAGACACCCTCAAGGCGCTCGAGAGAACGGCCGACAACATGGACATCATCGCCTACAAGAGGCTTTTTGTCCCCGTATTCCGAGACGAGCCGTGCGGGTGCGACATCTGCGACCCCGATATTGAACTCCAGCGTTTGTGGTGGCAGTCTCTGCAGAAGTACTTCACCGCATTACCCGCAACGCTCTATGAGCGCATGTTTTCAGAGCTGAGGAACGAGGTCGAGGGTGTTCACTAATAGAGCGATGCGCTTTCTCTTCTGTCGTGATGTTGTCTCTGCAATTACAAAGTGCTTAAAGGCTCCGAGTAGATTCCCAGGAAGGGGCGCCTAATAACAACTTGCTGATTACACCCGATACATCGAAGGCGATCATGATTGTGAGTTGGCATATGACCGTTCTTCTCTCCGAAGTCGGGTAGATTCCCGTAATGTCCGTAGAACGTCCAAAAGAGGCAGACGTGTAATCTCCGCGACTCCGACACTTGGCTCCTGCGCCCTCCATCCCCGCTTCCATGTCTTCTAGCGCTACCCCTTTCTTTGCCGCGTCCAAATGGTCTGAATTCTCGACGATAAATCCGAAGACGGGTCAGAAGGTCCGTTTGGGTATAAAGGATTTAACGGGCCGTAACTGACGCGACACTCGTTCAACTTTACCATTGCCGAAAACGTGCACCCGACGCGTCCACGTCTTCGTTATGAAGTGGACATATGGCGACGAACTCACATGCAGCTGTGGCCAAGTCGTCCGTGTCGGTACCGCTGGATTTGCCGGCTTGTACGTGCTCTTTCTCTTCGTGGTCGTTATGGTGATACTGACGCAGAATCGTATTAGAAAACACCACCGTAGCGGGACCAAGCACCACGACAAGTTGAAGCGCAAGATTGAACGCGCCGTCGCTCACGCCGAGAGCCACAAGCGCGAGGAAACCGCCGAGCAACGCGCGGCGGCCGCGGTGGAGAAGCTCAAGGCGATGCGCAAGTCGGACGGCGACCACGAGCTGCAGAAGCAGAAGCGGAAGCGCGACTTCGACCTGGACGAGGAAGACCTCCAGACGCTGCGCATCCGTCAGCTTCTCAAGGATTCCAAGAAGCGCCGCCACAGCACGAGCGTCCTCGACGCCAAGATCGCCGCCCGCAAGGAGAACCGCGCATCTCTTGGTGGCTCCTCCTCTTCCAAGAAGCACTCGTTGACGAAGGAGGGCGCCGTGAAGCCGGCTCGAGTGTCCTTTGGAGACCACATGGACTTCTACTAGTCCCTACATCGGGGCACTGACCGCTATTATCTTTTCTAGAATATCCATCCATATATTTCTGATGTACAAGTGCCCCTTGCTACTGCTACTGTACGATTCGTCATACGTCTTGACTTCCCCTTGATCATCATATAGGATTCACGACTACTCGTTCACAAGGCGCGTAGGACCACTCAGACACAAATACACGCATTGTCAGTTGACATTCGTCATTTCGCAGTTCTGTAAGTACATAATGTCGATTTCAAGATTGCAGACGGCGCTCAGTCTTTACGTGGAGAAGTCGCTGTCGTCAAAGCAGTCGCCGCATCCTGCATCCGCACCAATTTCATCAGCCACGCGTTCCCGGACCGACTCGGACTCTCACTCACCATCTCCATTGCTGAGACAGACGCCACTTCCGTCAGCTGCGACACCGAGAGCGTTGACCTTGTTCACGTCGGTGGCGCCGCAGCCGAGAAGGCCAATCGCGCGCTGGCGGACGGTCTCCTGGTCCGAGACGCTGTTGTCCGTGGTACCAGTTGCATAATATACGCAGCCTAGCGGGGCAGGGGGAGAAATATGAGTAAATCCGCTCAGTATGCGATGGTGCGGTGAGAGATGGACGAACAGTTGCCGCTGCAGGCCGTGTTGGAGGCTGGGTAGTCGATCTTGAGCTCGACGACGTTGGTGTAGCTGAAAGCGGTAAGGGAATCATCATTGGTCGCACATCGACTACTCCGAGTCTGCGACGTACTGGCAGGTGTTCGAGTTGCCCGCCCACGCGGCGTTGAAGACGTCCGCGTTGTTGACCAAGTTCTGGCAGTCGGAAAGCGTCGCATCGGCCGTCGTGCCGCAGTGGACGGTGTCGCGCTTGTTGAGGCTGGTGCCGAGGACGGCTGGGAGAACGATAGAGAGGACAGCAAAAGTGAAGCGCATTGCGTTTGTTGTTGAGCTGGGTGAGACTTGTGGTTGCTGTTTTCTCAGGTCAGGTTTGATACGCTTTTATACCCTTCACCGAGCGCTGTAAGCCATATCAGGAGTAGCCTATGACGCTTTCTGCTCACATTCTCCGTCGCATACTGCGGTACTGTTTGGGCGTTATGACCGTTGCATACAGCTGTTGACCGCACCGGCATTATGTGGAGCTACCACCGATCCGCGCCTAATCAACGGGTCACAATCATCTCCGTAGTTATAGGTATACATACTAGCTTGCACTTGAGAATTAGAGTGTCCCTATACGCGTTACACGGGTCACATATTGAAACCCGGAGCTCCGATTCCCCTTAGTTCTCTACAGTGTTGCATGGAAAGGGTTGTCCCTTAGCAAGGGTATACCCTTAGCAAGCCTTTCAGTCAACCCTTGACGATTTGGGTCCGTCAAGCGGAAGCCTTTCACAAGCCTTAATACTTCCGTGTACTCATATACAGTATGCATAGCTATACTAACATGGGTGTTCTATTCCATGAAGCAGATGTCTCATCACAGCTCTATTCCTGGTCTTGGAAACCTTCTGATCTGGGTTCTATCATGTATGAGTAACAAGGACTTGCGGTGGTTTGCACCTACGACTGACTAAGAAGTTACATGACCGTTAAGGGCTTCGAAGGGCCTTTCAGTTAAGGGCTTAACTGGGGTGAAACGCTTAGAGCTTGTCAGGGACCCAATTAAGGCCTTGACATGCAACACTGGTTCTCTAGCCTCTTGAAACGGAGAGGCTCTATGATGGTAAACCACGAGCACTTGAAGGCGAGCGGGACACGAGACGCGGGCTCCATTGACGTTTGGTTCAACTTGGTTCTAGACGCTGTCCGGCACGATGGCGCTCTGCTCGGCAGCGTCGCATCCAAGCTCCGTGAGGACTTGAAGTATGCGAGTTCGGCGGCAGGCGCTCTTTCAACTGATCGTCTTCAAACCACAAGACGCACTTCATGCCATAATTACAACTCGACGTCATGCAATGCGTTGGGCGTCCTGTTTTTTGCGGATCGCGCGGCTAAAAGTCGAACAACATTTTCCAAACTCAGCCATCCGTCTGCCCACGGACATGGCGTCCGCGACCCGACTTCACTTATACATCTGGCCCGGCGAATGGGGTCTTCCCTCGGTGGACGCACACTGTCTAGCGGCTGCATTATATCTACAGCTCGTCGCGCCAGGTCGATTCTCTCTCGTCGAATCCGCGGACGCAGATTCCGCGCCTCACGGTGGGCGACAACCTACTGGAGCTGTTGTGAAGTGACTTAGCCCTACCCAAGGACAGCTTCCGTACCTTGTGAATGGCGAGCATAGGATATCGGGTTTTGCTGCTATCGTGAAGTATCTGGATAATACACTGGACGACCAATTGTCTGCAACGGAGACCGCTACCAGTCTCGCGTGGCGCGCGTATATCGACTTGCATTGCGGAAACCTCTTGGTATGTCCTAGCTACTATAAGACTCGAGTATCTGCTGATTGTGGTGGTAGGCACACTCGTTATTCGCGGTCGGGCCAAATTACTATCCCTTGACGCACACGATGCTGGCAACGCATCTCCCTGTTCCACAACGGTATTACGTTCCTCAACGGCTACGCACGCTGTATCGTCCGCGACTTGAAGACGTTGCTATGTGGGACATCGGTCACGGGGAAGAGGAGAAGGAGAAAGAGAAGGCGTCGCGGGAAGATGCTTGGACACGGGCCAAGAAGTCGTTGACGACGGACGAGGCTAGTGCGAAGGTCCGTCTCGCGTTTGGACGCGAGCGCGTCCTGGAGAAGGCGCGCGACGCGCTGGACCCTTTGGCGCGCCTTCTTGACTCGCGCGACTTTATCTACCAACACCGGTACGTTGTCCACTGCACCAACCGAGCGCACCTAACCCTCGTACAGTCCTACATCTATCGACCTTCTCCTTGCCGCGCATGTTCTACTTCTCGTCGACCCGCCGTACCCAGACCCGCTCATTGGCACGCTGATCACAGAGTCGTATCCGTCTCTGGTAGCGCACGCTCGTCTAATCCTCTCGCTCGCGTTCCCTACTCCCCCCGGTCCCTCGCATGTCCCACCGCAGATTCTCTTTGCGCCGGATCCGAGTCTCGTGTACATGCCGCGGACGCTGCTCGCATCTTCGCCTCCCGCGCGCTTCGCTACGTTCCTCGTTGCAGGGCTGGGCGCTGTCGCGCTTGTTACGAGCGCAATGCGGACGATTCGGGCGAGTGCATGACCGTTGATCTGATCTGTGTCTATTCGTTAGCCCGTAGCGAAGTACAAGTAATGTCCGTCCGTGGAGATGTCATTGTCCGAGTCCGTTAGATGAGGAAAGACAGCAATGATATCAGAGCGAACGAGCCGCCCGCCGTACGCCTACGCGCAGCGCCGGTCGGTTTGCTATCGGGTGGTGTACCGAAGGACTTGCCACTGCTCAACTTGTCAGCTTGAAATCGTTGCAGCTGGTTCAGAGGACTGACCTGTACGAAGCGGCAGCGCACACCCAGCTCGACTGCTTCTGGTCCGTCGGCTGGCACGCCGTTCCACTAGGACAACATCCACCAGTCGAACAATGCGACGCATCCGGCGGGCACGACCCAGCGAGGTCAGGGCTGGGCTGAGGGGCACCGGGTATGACACGGTCAGACGAGCAGACGAAGCTCGTCCGCGCGGCGTTCTTGCTCAAACACGTCGTCCCGCTCTTGCAGCATCCAGCGCCCTTACTACACAACGCCGCCCCGTCGGAGCACGAGCCGTTCGAGTCCGGCGCGGTGGCCGTCGAAGTGCCGGCTGGTACACCGTCCGGCCACGTCGGCGGCATGCACACGAAGCTCGAAGACGAGTCGTCTGCAGGCGTGCACGTCGTCCCAGACGCACAGCATCCTCCAGACTGGCACGTTTCAGCGCCCGACGGGCACGCGTCCGCCGATATCGGCGGCGAGCTACTCGACAGCGAGCGGTCCGTCGCGCAAATGAAAGTCGTCCGTTTCGAGTTGGTGGCGAGACAGAATGAGCCCTCGGCGCAGCAGTCGCCAGAGAGACACTGCTGGGCTCCAGTCGCGCAGGTGCCCTTTGAGGCTTTGGTAGGTCCCGCACGCTTATGGAGCGTGTTCTCCACGGGGCAGTGGTCCGCGAGGACGAGAGACGGGCCGGCCAGCAGCAGCAAGAACAGCGTAGACACCAGCATGACTGGAAGAAGAAGAGACAACAGACAAGATACCAGACCCCGGGATCTCGAAGAAATCAGAGTCGCTTTGCTCGTGCCGGCCGCGGAACAGGGTGCTGTGCAATGAAGCCGCAGCACTTGATAGAGGTGCGCAACGTGGTTCTCACGTGCGCGCCTGAGTCTCACGGTGATACACCGAGATATATGGTCCTCTTGGGGAGAGCAGGAAGGAGGAAGAGAAAGAGCAGGACGGCGGACTTGAATTCCCGTCGTTCTGGCAGCTGAGCATGACTTTATCAAGCCATGCCATCAACTCTCCAAAACTGACCTTACTTTCCATGGATGAAATCGTGTATAGCGTGTATACCCAGTTCTAACACTACATGTTTTAACGACCAGAGAAAAATACAGTGAACGTCAGTCCGATGAAGGGAGGGAGAACCCGAAACGACTGTAAAAGAGTGTACAATGTAAAGAAATGCGGTAGGTCCGACTTAGGTTTGCCAGAAGTTATACCAACGCCGTATGGGTTGCGGCTGGTTGAGGCTCGCGTACGTCGGCGGGAGCTCGAACACCATCTCCTCCTCCTCGAGCGCGGGCGTCGCCATGGGCGTGAATGCGAGCTCGGAATACGTGTGTCCGTGCAGTCCGAGGTTCATGGCGCCGCGCGGTAAGCCCGAGGTAGGCAGTGGGGCGCTCTTCTCGTTCTGCCACGTCCCGCCAACGCCGGGCATATCGGCCGCGTCGTCGAGCAGACGCATCGAGCTCGGCGTACGCGCATGCGGCGGGCGTCGAGGCGGGACGGCGAACGGTTCGACGCGGTACATGGAGGGTAAAGTCTCTGCAGACGCGGCGCCCGTGTACGGTTCGATGAGTCCGCCTCGTAAGCGTTCGGCGAGTTGGGGATCGTGCGCGAACGACGTTTGGCTGTACATTTCCGGACGACCCGTCGAGAGGCCTTGTACGCCGCGTCCTAGTCGCCGTTCGCGTCGGCGACGCCAGAGCAGACGGCCGCCGAGGACGAGGATGGCAAGTACGAGGAGGATCGCGAGGAGGATCGCTGTTATCGCGGCTGGACTGAGTCCGTGGCGTCTGCGAAGCTGGAGTGTTAGATCTGGGAGAAGAGTGGAGGGTGGAAATGTGCGTACGCGCCAGAACCTGGGCCGTTGACGTCGCCGCCCCCGCTGCCGGGAACGCCAGGAGTGGACGACGAACCGTTGCCATTCCCATTGCCGTTCCCGTTCCCGCCGCCATTCCCATTGCCGTTCCCGTTCCCGTTCCCGTTCCCGCTGCCGTTTCCATTCCCATTCCCGTTCCCGCCGCCGTTTCCGTTTCCGTTCCCACTGCCAGCGCCGAGGGTAGACGAACCCGAGCCATTCGTCCCGCTCCCCCCTACGCCGTTCGAATCCGAGCCGCCGACACCAGTGCCACCAGGGAAGCCTGTACTACTTCCAGGTGGCGCCGTTAACGTGCCCGAGCCTGACGCAGAGCCGTCGCCGTCGCCAGGACCAGAAGAAGGATTCGGGCTGCCGCTGCCCGAGGTGTCCGTGGGATTAGAACCTCCAGCCGCAGGCTGGCCATTCGAGCCTGTCGCTGTCGGCTGGCCGGCGCTACCGGGCGCGTCGCTCACCCCGCCGTCACCAGAATTTTGGCCGCTGGATGGTATGGGTAGTGGCAAGCCAGCAGAGTTTACACCCTGTTCCTCTCCCACAGCTGCAGGCGCAGGCTCGCGCTTCATCCGTTTCCGCTGGTCTAAGCGCGCCATAAGAAGATACTGTTGTCGTTGTCGTTGTAGGAATTAGTCGCAGATAGCTCGTTGTCGTAAGTAAGTAGAAAGCAGGATAGATCGTCGTGAGTGTCGTGTCGTGTGTGTAAGGGAAAGGGGCGGGGCATGACGCGGGCAGGCGCCGTGTATTTGAGAGTGCGGTGGGGAGTAGTGCGGAGCCATCTTCTTCTCATAACGACGTCAAGTGGAGTGGCGCGTCGAGGATTAGGTGGGAAAAGATGCGAAACGGCTCGTGCCGAACGTGATGTCAGTTTGAGATTGGATCTCGGCCGGGAGTATCGATAATCTAATCTAGCCTTCGGATCTATATCTCGTTCGTTTACATACGAACGAAGACGTCCCTGCAAGTGATTTCCATGCACCGACTTCTTATGCCGCTTGATCTTGAATCAAATATTCGGAGGGAGTCAGTCGAATAATCACTATATACGCCATAGGGCCGTCTATTGATCCCAGACATCGCGTTGGGTAGTTACTAAGTTAGCGTTCAGCAGGGTCAAAGCGCTTTAGAATTCTAGATAATGCTGCTAATCCACACTCTGGTTTGTTCGGATACCTCGGAAGCACTACTGTGTGCAGGTAACCCCGGACACCTGAGTTCGGTAATTGCAGGTCATACTATACCACATATGCATTCCAATTGTACTACAGCTGCTAGTATTCGGACGACCCCTTCGTAGTATTCGTTCAACAATGCACCGCCTGCATAATAATCAACGACGGCAGCGTGACGTTGTGTAGTTGATTGTCAGGCCAGTGGCTGGGCCAAGCGACAAGTTTAATTAGGACTGTTTACAATAGGAACTCAAGTCCTGACTCCTCTGTGCATCTCTTCGTCCAAGCGGAGGGTTCACAGTGGAATTGCCAGTGTTACCACGTCGGCATGCAGGAATCGGCATGCGTAACAGAATGGAGGTCCAGCCCGACGTTGTGCACCCGATCTCCTCGTCTTGCACACGTTAAATCTCGACCTATACGAAGCCTTCGTAGAAGCGAATCGGGTTTGGCAATTTGAGTGAGGATCACCTTGCTTGCTAGGTCCATCCCGACTCATAATTGTCCGCCTGAAACCTGTGGTATTTTTCCGAACTTGTTCCGCATCAACGCTCCTCCGGAGACAGTGATTGCTGAGTCAGCTGCCTGCTCATCACCTGAGGCCGCATCCCAGCTTTCATCCTTTTGCAGGCTCCACTCGAACTGCTTCAATGTGATTGTCCTCTGTGGGATTTATCCTGAAGGTATCCATAAGTACAACACATCACTCGTTCCCTCTCAGTGTCCAAATCTTCTGACAATGTGCAATCCGCACATGCATCCCGTCTCCCCTCAAGCAAAACATGTT
>KV426182.1:57458-92767 GCA_001632375.1 Exidia glandulosa HHB12029 | reverse complement strand
TGGGGCGTGGTCGACGCTGAAGCCGATGCGGAAGACGATTCGGTCGACATGACCGTGACGGGAAGAGCCAAAGAGCGCCGCGGTCGGTTCCGAAGCCGGCGTTCATCAAGTTAAACCCGAAGCACAGCGTGAGCTCGAGTCGAATAGAGTAATGTTCATATGCCAGCAAAGCAGCTTGTATGAAGCCCTTTGGCGTCATTTATCATAGCTGTCGATGAATCGACTCGCATTATCCGCGCCGAGATTCGAGGGTCTGAAGATCTGCTATAGCACTGCGTCCTCGTGACCTCGTTCCAGTCACCATATCGTCCAAATGACAGGCGCCATACGAGGGCCGCATAGATCATACTAATGGTCGCGTAGAGGGCGGCGACCATTACATCGCTGTACCGCATTGACCCAAGCGAGCGTGAGGGTGAAGCAACCGAGCGCCTGGATCTTGTGGATACACGCTGGCTCGCACAAAGAGCACATGTCACCCAGTGCATAGACTAGCAGATTTAGAGGCATTGGAGTGCGATGGCGCAGTCCTCGTCGGTCAATGTCAGTACTAGTTCCATTCTCGACTTCGCGCTTCACCTGAAAGAATACGGCGTCAAAGAACATACCCAGAAATCCAGAAGGTACCAGCAATAGTCTCGAGCCTGGAGGACGGATATGCATAGTCTGCGAGCCCATGTGTGTTGGGCGAGCGCGTACGCGGATGACACCAACTTCCATAGTCACAGAAAAGTCCAGCAGAAGACACCCAATCCGTGCATGCGACACACGGCGAGGAGTCTGTCGTAAGCCACTCGTCCAGATTTGATGCGCCTTGTTGCCGACCGACGCCAAACCAACGCGCAGGGGCCAGCAGGGGCGAGCAGGGACCAGATACCAAGACCACAGGCCCACCGTCGACAAGATTTCGAGGTTGAAACGGCAGGATGCTACTCGCATAGGGATGCGCGTATAATGTTAGACCTAGGCGTGTAGGACTAGCTTGGGTGACGGAGGTTGTGGTCCATGACGAAGCGCGAGGATCGGACTTTGGCGACGCGTCACGGATGTATCCTGACTTTGCCTCCGCGCAAATTTGCAGAACACGGCCAGAATGAAGTCACATTTCGGCAGTAAGAAAGAACATAGAGAGTAATGTTTCTAGGGCATCCATACTCGATGTATGTCGGAAAGTAAATAGAAGAGTCACGTGACGTGTTCTTGAACTAAGGCACAATCCGGTCCAAAGACCCCCAAACGACAGCTCGTTAAATAATGACTCCATGATTATTAATAGCAACCTTCCTGCCGAGATTGCGCAGAGGGGCTTGTTGCTGATAGGTTCATGCCGGCGAAAGACAAATAGACTGCGGTTGGCGAGGTATAAAAAGGGCGACGATAGGTGACTTTCAAAGTCCCCACCATCACAGATATGCGCCTCTCCATCGTCTTCGCTGCTGTCCTCTCGCTTGCGGCGGGTGTCTTCGCCTCTCCTGCCGATCTCGCTCTCCGTGTGGACGAGGACTTCGTCGTTCGCGACAAATGTACGCATGGCGCTCCTCCCTGGAGTCAGACCCTCGTACTCAACATGACTTCCATAGTAATGGTTCGCGATGCCGCCGGCGTCGAGCACACCCTGTATAAGAAGTCGCCAGCTGAAGCGTCCGTCCTCTTCGGCAGAGCGTGCACCATCTGCGGTAGGCGATGCGCTTCACGCAGGAGTGTTTGGAGCTGACAGCGAGTTGACAGACGACCGCGGCTGCGGGTGCTGCGGTGTGCCTCCCGGTGTACGCGGGTGCCTTTGAGGCACGAGCGTTGCTTTGCGACATATTCATGGCCTCTGAACTGTCGTAACTTGACATCCGTCAGTCTCTGCTATATAAACGTCCTCGTACAATAGCACAAGTGGAAGATGTTCGCCGTGTTCGCTATGCATCCGTCTATCTGGCTCTCGGATTCAGGTTGAAGCTGCACATGCAGCACAAGAAGGGCTCGCCTCTTCATTAAGTAGCGCTGTGGAGCTCAGGTACTATTTGTGCCGCTTCCGCTCTCTGAGAATTGCTGTCGAATCTACCGTTTGTGCACGAGACGAGCGCGCGCCTCATCTGAGTACAGCATGAGTTTGCATGATGGACTCTAGAGTATTCCAACCTAACGCGGAGACGAAAACGAGAAGACATGACGCTGCCGACCATTGTGCCTCCCGAGTGGCACTGAGACAATGCTCAGTATAAAACCTCAGTCCTGGGATTGCTGCGACACCTGACTGACATGACAACGCGCATCAGCCTCAAGCTCTTTCACCGCACACCCTGCTCACTACACATACGTTGTTATCTGGACGTTGAAAGCAATGTGCTCCCACCCTCTCGCGCGCTCGTGTCACGTGACGTCAACACGCGGACCACGTCGTTGCCCGCATCACTGCCGAGCCCCGCTCGCGGACAATGGGCAAATGGTTCCGGGCGCTTCGTGTTCTTGGTCTCCAACCACCACATCGCATTGCCCTCCAGCTTCCCTAGACGCAAGTGCCTGCTCTACGCGCCGCTGATGCAGGACAGCGACGAGGTCCGTGACTTATGCGCCTGGAAATGGCATCTGCAGCTGATAAGTCGACCGCACCAGGAGCACAACCACCTCGGAGAGTATACGCCAGCGTACCTCTCTCGATTTACCTTGGCCCCGGGAATGAAGCGACCCAACTATAGCGTGCGTCGCCTCCTACCAGGCAGTGGTCGCTCTAACAATTGGCATAGCAGAACGTAGCACCTGTGCTTGCACCAGCGCCAGACCCTCTTTCGACCCTTGCGAGCATTCCGCGTGGTCACGGCTATCACCAACACGCCGCCTCGCTCAGCAACTCGAACAGCACGCCACACTGGACCAACGCGGCTTTCTCGCCAGCATCTGGAGATGACACGGCGCTCTTCGCACCGCCGCCGCTGCACTGGGAACTCCCAAACGGTCCGCAACATTACGCGCGCGGTGCACAACAAGACCTGCAATACGTGCGTTCATACAGTTCCACGACAAGACTTTGTTCTAAGTGCGACGCAGCGCGACGTTCCAAGGTTCCCCCCGTCGCCCACGTTCGGGTTCCAGTTCCAACCCGAGAACATGTCTTCCCTCCAGACGACGAACGTACGCCTATCCATTGTATACGGTTTTGCCAACGTACTTACTCGTGTGCTCAGCCCTTTGGGACCGTCGATCGCGATGGATCTTTCGTGCCAGGACACGGTCCTGTTCAGCATAGAGTCAACGCGACTGCACGCCCGGACGAGAGGCTTGCAGTGCGTGTACCGTCCACGACACCGCATCCAGTCCTTCAAGGCCTGCGCGACAAGTCGACGCTGGACAGAGGCGACTTCGGTGTTGGTGCTGATGCTACGCAAGCAAGTAAAGTACGCACCGTCTACGCGCATTAGAGTCCAACGCAGGAAGTTGATGGTAGACTGCAGCGAAAGGCTGAAGATGACGCCGACGATACACCAGCGCCAGACGCACGTGCCGTCGAGGATGCGGCGAGGAAGAGAGGGTCTGTCCAGTCCGGTGCTTGAAGTGATGTGAAGGAGCCTGACGACTCAACAGTGTTCCCCGCAAAGGTGCGACCGCCGCTCGCGCATCGAAGGGCCATGGCGCAAAGTCAGGTCAGCGAGGTTCGAGGAAGAAGGTATGTGGCGCACTGTTGCATCGTAAGGGTAGCCATGCTTACCCGCTTTTGTAGGGTCGTATCGACAGCGACGAGACGACCGCAACCTCGACCGACGATCTTGGACCCAGCGTCCAAACAGACAACAAGAATAAATCCGGTGCAAGGCCACGCACTTCGCTCGGACGCGCCCTCGAGAGCTTCAACGCTACGAAGATCGCGAGCCTACTGAAGTTGGCGAAGGAAATCGCGCGCGCGAAGACTGTCCACGACGTTCTCGCGCTCGCTCCCGCGTACGCAGAGACGCCTACTGTCGAGGATATGAACAGTTTCAAGGCCACTCTCGCGCTCGTGGTCGCCACTTCCAGTGCCGAAGCGACCACAACATGCGACGCGTGCGTTGCCGACTTCGAGGTCGCTGTTCCGCTCCCAGCCTCAACCAATCAAAGCCGCCACGAGAGCGAGTACCATCGTGGACTCCGTACCTGTCCGGCGTGCAGCTACCTTCTAGTGCAGCGCGGGACGAACGGCGCTGAAAGACATCGCACGTGGTGTCCGATTTGGAAGGCGCTCGGCACGAAGGGTGCGCAAGAAGCGTGGCTCCGCCAAAGTGGGTTGCTCGGCCAAAGTGGGTTGCTCGCGATCAAGGCGCCGTCAAGCCAGTTCTTCTCCGAGGAGACGGTCAAGAGCGCGAAGGACGTCGCAAAGGGCGACCAAGCCATCATGGAGCGCGAGCTGTTGAGATCGTTGCGAAAGGCGACTGCGAATGACGATACAAGCGGAGACACACCAGCCGCAGATGTTCCAGCCGAGGGGGACAACGGCGCAGAGGCCGTGTCCAACCTCGACAACCTGGTAGAAGGCCGCAGCAACGCGCAGTACGGCTGCGTTAGCTCTTGCGCACCCGCAGAGCCTTGGTACCTGTCGGGCATAGATGTACTCGCGGGGCCCGAGTGGGACGAGGACGCGGATGGCGAGTACGACTTGGACGTCGATTACCGGTTCGAGAGCGGCAGCGCACTGTGCAAGAGCGCTGGCGTATACGAGGAGCACGTCGTCGCCTCTTCAAGCCACGAAAGCGGCAGCACCGCTGATGAGGAGGGCAGGGACCCGCGCGATGGAGCGCAGCGCACCACGGGACTCTCGGGGGTGGTACGCGGCGAGATTAGCTCTACCCAAAGCCCTGCTACCGAGCTCGCGGGCGGACCACCGCTCATTCACGCTGGCGTCCCCGTCGAGGCATGCGACGCCTTTGGTGCAGGGACGAGCGGGGCGGAACACGCTGACGTGAACGGCCATTCGCCATCGTGGGAAGAGAGCGACGTGATCGAGAGGACGTACAGCGTCGACCAGAGGAGCCGGCTCGACAGCGCAGCAGCTGGCGCTGTTAAACACGACGCCCCGGAGGCCATGCGAAACGACAGCCGGTACTCCTTTGACGACACGACGGCCACATTGCAGGACTTGGACGACTTCTACGCGTAGCTTGGCCGTGAGACGAGATGACTGGCGGGGCGGCGCGAGGATGATGTGACTTATGGCGACGGACGACGCTTGGTGGAACGGATGTCGAGCACGTCGAAAGGGATGGCTGCTTGACGACGATGTAGATAGAACGAATGAACGCGAATGCTTGTATGGGTCTGGACACCAGATTTAGACATTGTTGCCTGCTTGAACTCTAGATCCAGATCTTTGAGAGCTTTCAGGACAACGGGGCCGACTGCAAGAGCAGAGGAACGTACCGCGGCGAATGGAGAGAGGCTAAATCTGCTGAGGTCGTCAGTAATATCCACGCACCTACTTTTATGAGTTCAAAAGACGAGACAGAGTGAGATATGTCGACGGGAAGTCCAATGGAGGTGATCTGAGTCCATGCGCGTCCTCAGCATTTAAAGCAAAAACGAAATCGACAATTCACCTCGGAAATTCGGGTCTAGCGGACCGCACAGTAAACCACGCAAAGTGCATACAGTCTTCGAGTGAGATGTGTGATGTAGAAGCAACGTGAAATAGGCAGGAGTTGTCCAAAACGTGGTGATGTCGAAGTATGAGCAGAGCACGATTGGCGGAATATCGTCAGAATCAGTCACGGGATCTTGCACGTGCAAGCCACAGGTCCCAGTACGGACAATGGCGCGAGCGTGGTGTAAGCCTGGCGGAACTTGCGTGGTCGTGAGATGGTGGGCGAAGACAAAGAACGGCAACAGCGGCCCGGTTCCCACGCTCACGTAAACTCAGAAGATCCTTACCTTTTGGTTCCTCCTCCTTCAAGACGCAACTGTCCATCAAGTCTAAGTTACCCTGGAGTCTGCGGTCCGCGGTCTGCCGATGTATTACGACTTTGGCTCAGCACAAGACGCAGCTGTCAGGACAAGTGTAATTTCCAGCCAGAGCAAGCACTCGGTATGATTTGATCAGAGAGAACTCTTCTGTAACGGGTACGGAGCAGCAATCGCTCGGCATTGTCGCATCGCACAGTTTGAGGTGTAGTAACATCTACTAGAGATGAACCAGATCGCGCACAGGAGTGTTCTCGTCGATGACGTTGAGAATACCCGCAATCCAGACTCTCGTCGTCGACATAGCCAGTTTCTCCTCCTTCGTAATTGGGACCAGCTGTCGATCCTGTTCGAGGTGCGCGCTCGCCCAGCGCAGGTATTCCGCCCAAGTTCCAGGCGCGACGTCGGCTCCGTCGTTCTCAGGACGATCCCATATCGCGGCGAGTTGAACGAGGTCGGGCAGCAGTCCTTGAGCCTGACTCATTTTAGCGATGAGACTGCGCTCGAGGACTGTCTCGACGAACGCCTCCGCCGAGGCCTGGTCGGGGTCGCTGCGGTCGACAGGCTCGCTGCGCGTACGCGAGAGATGTGTGAACTGCGGCCCGCCGTTCCACTCGGTGAGATGATTATGAATGAACAGCTCGTCGAACGGGAGCAGCATGATGTTCTCCTGGAAGAAGCGCGGGCCATCCCAGCCCATGGACGGGTCCACGAGAGAAAGAAGACGACCGGCGGCGGTAAACTGGCCGATATAGTCACTGAAGATGTCGGCGTTCAGAGCGTACGCGTCGGGAAACGTCAGCGGCGTCAGATGCGCGAACAATGGGTCCAGGCGCACGTCGCGCGACGTCGTGCGGTCCTTCATGACGGCGGAGAAGACTTCATGCCAAAGGCGCATAAACAGCGATCCTTTGGCAGCGACGATGAAGGTATTGCCGAGAGGTCGATCCACTAGGTGAGCCTTCCCGGGAGCCGTTGAAAGGCCCACTACTTCAACTGGATCGGTGGGGTCGACAATCTTGTTCCACATTTCGTCGAAGTCGCCCAGTAAGATGCCGCCCAGGTCCATCCTAAGTACGGCGTACAGCAATCAGCACGACCAGCCAGACGACGAGCGAAGGAGAAGCGTACCAGACACCGCCGTGGAGGTACAAGAGCAGTACTCTCAGTATGTCCGCCTTGTGCTGCCCAGCATGCTCGTGCTCGAAGTTGGTGAACGCCGGCGGGAGTAGTGACACGTCGACGAAGTGACAGACATTGCGGGGTGAGTCTGGCGCAACATCGAGCACGCGGACGTCCCACTCGGGACCGAGGCGACGGATCCAGTCGATGACATTGCGTCGCTTCCAGGGCTGCAACGCGTCCCAGCCTTTGTCCCAGAAAGCCCAAACGTTCTTCTGATGAGCGACAGGACGATGGGAGAGGATGTGCCGAACGATCTCTTCCTCTTTGCGCGTGTCCGTGGGACGAGTTGTCGGCACTAGCAGCTTCGAGAGAGGGGAGAACGCATTTGGAGGAAGGTGAGCCATGGGTGACTAAAATCTTGCGGAAAGTCGCAAAGCTCTCACCAACTCTTTATCGCTCCTCACAGGTGTCATTGCGGCAGGCCATATCGTTGACCGGACCGCGAATCGCGTGTCTCGCTTGGGCGCTCGATGTGATGCATAGGAGTCGTAAGAGCCTTCCCTGCAACCATATCAGCATCATAGCCAGGGATGGAACGGGATTTGCGCCCACAAGGTCTGATACGGTGTACTCCAGCCCCACTGGCATGTATTGCAAGACGCGCTTTGATAGGTGTCGCCGTCAAGGTACTAGTGCGTTGGCAAAGAAGGGCAAACAGCCTAACATGTACAGGGCTTGAGCGCAGACCGCTCGCTGTCTGCTGCCTTCCGCTGCGCGCCAAGTCGACAGAGTAAAGAGCGGAACATGCACATTGCACACCAGAGCTAGCCAGAATGTTTCGTTGTCATGCGAGGTGTCGCGCAAATACTGGAGAGCCGAGACCGCGACGCGGCGCCGGTGGAGAGACCCACGGCGGTGAAATTAGCAAGGGTCGACATCGCCATCGACGGTGATACAGGATACGATAGAACGGAGCAGTTCTCCATGGAGCACGAGCACCCGCGTTTCAGCCAACATGGTGGAACAGAAGGACAGCCGCCGTGTTTTCCCGGACTATGACAGTGATAGGGAGACCTGCGGGTATTTTCGTGGATCTCCGACGTTTCGGCCCTCGCAATCCGGGAGTATCTACCACTGGTTCAGCCACAGGGCTGGAACAATATCTGGTCTGAGTATGATCGTTCTCCATGCCCACAGACTCGCTCATTTTCTCCGAAAAACCGAACATCACCGGACTTAGGTTGGTTCCGGGCCGGCGGCGATTGAACGCTCTTTGCTCCTGCCCTTGTTCTTGCGGTACCCGACTGCTTGGTCCTGGCTTCCCATATACACCGCGACAATGAGGCTTCTACTATTCAGCTTTTCTGACAGTTGGACAACCACCAGTTGATCGTCGCTATTGTCGCTGTCCAGGTCTATTCTTCGTCTTCGAGCAGACAATACCGCGAAGGACCTATCATGCGGGGAGCTGGACAATGGGCTATCGTGAACAGTCTTTATACGCTGCCGCCATGTCCAAACGTCACACGTCGTGGTTCGGATGGCGGCCGTGTCGCGTCTTCCAGACGAGCTGCTCGAGCACATCTTCGAGCATATCACCGACTCGGACCCGCGCTTCCTCGATATCCCACACAGGCGACTTCGGCAAGCCGATCTCGCTCTGGCATGTCGCGTCTGCATAGCATGGGCACGCGTCGGCCAAAGCGTGCTTTTTTCCCAAGTCTGCGTCGTCAACCGGCCGACTCGCGCTCCGCCCACTTCATCTGCTATAGAGTCGACGCACCAGCTCCTCGCGGCTCTTCGCTTGCTACACGCCCGTTCAAGTGATCTACCCCATCGTGTGCGGGTACTTCACATCGGAGCTCTGGTCGACTGTCAACATGGCGTCGTGTATTCTTCCCTCCAAGTGGCGGCGGACGTTATTGCGCTCTGCCCTGGTCTGAAACATCTAGACTTTACGATTGGTTGCGCGCCTGGACTCCAGCAGCCTATGTCCCTGCCAGGCTTCGCCTCTGTGGACGTAGCCAAGCTCAGCAACGTCCAGAATTTACAGCACCTCTCTGTTCGTTACGTACACGGCGACAATCCATTGACATGTACTTCGACAGGATTGGCGCACGGATGGCTCGCGCTGTACCAGATGGTGCGCGCCTGGCCGTCCATCACACACGTTTCGTGTTTCCGCGATCCCATGGCCGAGGATGGCACGGAGCACGCATGGTTCACGAAGTCCGGTCCGTACTTCCTGAACGTCACCAACCTATACATATCCATGCCGTGGGTATCTCTCGAGGAGCTACTTCCGAACACGGCGACGAAACTGCGCAGCGTGACAATCGACACCGCGGGCGGAGGGACTTTCCTCACCCGTCTACCCGCGCTAGAGGAGCTTACGTTTGTCCATCTACGCGTCGATGAAGAGTTCGACTACCTCTCCGGCATCACGAATCTTCGCTCATTTCGCTGCTGCGATCCGTACTTCGACGACGTTTGCGGCGTGTTGCGACTCCTCCCGCCGTCCGTGACCCACGTCGCGGTACATAGATACATGTTGGACGACGCCGACGGTCTGTACGCCGCTTTTGCGCATCTTCCTTCCCTTGGACGACTCGGGATCGTCGGGCAGTACGATAACGCGCTTCTCGAGTACGCAACTGGTCTGTTTCAAGGACGGGGCATCGAGGTGGTGCGGGATACCTTCTGGGTAAGTAGCCTGCTGCCGCCGGATGTACACCTTCCTGACAATTATGCGCAGTGGAATGAGGACGATAGTGAGGAGGTTGTCCCTCGCATCTTGCTGTGATGTATTGGCAGACTTTGATGTATTGCCTATGCTGGTGTACGGTATCGTCTACTCTGTCGCTCCTTCAAGCTTCAAGTTGTAACTGGACGTTTGACATCGAAATGCCTCGCGTGTAATGAGCGAAGGGGCGGGACGATCTTATTGACGATTCAATATCGTATTGCATTTGCTTACGGCGCTGCGATGTTGTTGTTCGTATACACGCTGCGAGCGCGAGCTACTCCCAGCCTTGTCATGCGTCGTAACTGTAGATTAGGAAGAGATATTTGGCCTCGATACCAGTAACCTCTGGTACTGCAGTCCTGCTCATGAGCTGACACATTCTGAACCTTTAGCACCCCCACCGGGCCCCACGTCGTTTCTGCGCACCATTACTCCGTACCTAGTCTATCAACTCTTCACTCCCTAAATGTATTCCATGGCCCAGTGCTCTTTCGCGCCCTTGTACAGTATCCCAAAATAAAGTTTGACTCCTCGCCCTGGAATCATTCGTCGGCAGCCGGGTCGTTATCCGCCCTTTGTCCTCATCCTTCGTCGTCGCCGACCACGCCGCTTATATCTCGCTCATGCGCGTGCGCAACTGACGACATATCCACCCAATCGGCATAAAGGTCTATTCACCACCATAACTGCTCGATTGGAACGAAGACCGCATTGTGTTACACCACGCAACGTGTCGTGTGTACGGGTGTCTACGCCGGCGGAAGTGTCGTCGCGGGACGCATGCATGCAGATGCGCATCTGCTTAAAGTCGAACACTTGCGCAAATTGTCCAATCAGGCGTTGGATTCGCCGATGTACCCACCCACGTTCAGTCTGCGAGCCTGACTTCCAGGTGCGTTTCTCGGACACTGATAATCTGCAAGCAACGTCTTTCTGCCAAGGTATACTCCATTTGCCGCCTCAGGCACTCGCCACCTAATGCTACTCGTACAGATCTGGATCCAGCGTTCAAGCAGACAATAATATCGAAATCTGACACTCGCAACGCGCTCGCGAACATACTCAGTCCCTTCATTCCATCGTCCATTCCATGTCGCCTCTCCCTCACGCATATAGCGCTTCTCCCAACGCGAGAGCGGATGTGAGAACCTCAGCCTCTTCGTCCGTGAAGGGGAGACCGCCGAACGTCAGCAGGTCACCCCAGGGGTTCCCCGCTACATCGTCGTCCAGAGCCGGTGTGGCCTCCTCGTCATTCGTGCGCACGCCACTCGCGCTTCCGCTAGGATGCGACTCGTCACTAGCGTAAGGAACTCCCGCGTCCTGGTCATACGTTGCGTCGATCGCGCCTGCCAACTCGCCATAACCATAGAAAGGACTCGGCGGCTCGAACGCAGGCGTAGCTAGATAGGGCGGTACGATGTGGTCCTCGTCCCGCGAGATAGCACGATTGTAGTTGGCCGTACGCTCTTCATGCGAATGCGTACGCAATAGCTCAAGGTAGGTTCGGTGTACAATGTAACCTACATTTCCACGAATTGAAGATTACGGTCGTGCTTCAAGGCCAGGTTTTGCAAGGCATGTAACGTTACTCGCCCACTTCCTACATGGAAATGTATCGTTACACTCCAGGTTGGATCAAGGCGAGTACAGCACGACGTAGCAAAGGGGACGGCCGTTGAGACAAGTCTGGCAAAAGTCGTTTTGGACGCGGGTCGAACCTGCGCCCACCTTGTTACCGGCAAGATCATCTGCACAAACCCACTGAGCCACAACAGCTATACCAAATACAACATCATGGAGCATTATATCGAGCCTACGCGCTCTAAACCTACAACCACTTGACTTATCCCGGACTTTGCGGTTTCCCGAGGCGACATGCGGAAGCAGCTGTCAGATTTGACATCAGGCACCGTCCCTGCATGTGCAAACCGAATCCGGCAAGCCGTCGCAGTCGCCATCAGACATCTGTCGTCACCGCGGGCAACGACGTCGACGAACTTTGGCTGTCACGATCTCAATGCAGGCGCAAAAAATATAAAAACAACATCATTAGAATCGCAAAACAGAGCTCTATCGTCTAGCGTGGAAAAATTGAACGTTGGAGCGAAAGGAGGGGTGGAAGAGCGGGAGCGGTATGAAAACGAGCTGCGATCTCGTTCCTGCGCATGAATGGCCCACAGGAAACAGAGAAAATGAATATACAAGGGAATTTAGGTGGTCAGGGACGTGTGAGGAGGGTAGTGACGGGATCAGGGGAGGTGAGGATAGATGACGGGGAGGTGGGCGTACTGGACGCACCTGCACGCTGATCCAGAGAGCTCGAATGGCTGTTTAGACGATAAAACCACCTAATAATCATATTACGTTGTTAGCTGGGGCGTGGGAGCAGCAGGACGGCGTACGGGAGGCGCACGCTGCCGCTGGCTGGACGGGGGCGATCTTGGCCAATTCTCGGTATTATCGTTAGCGAATCGAGGTAGTGTATATCTGTATGATACATATTTGCTTAGTGCTGCGCGCTAGGGTGTAATGCGAGCGTACGGTGTTGGAGCGTGTGGCGGCCGGTAGCGGGGATGGCCAGGGCGTAATCCAACGGTACAGGGGACGTGAAGCGTCGAATCTTGGGTCTGAAGAGGTAATAGTATCGATAGGCTACACGCACGACGTGTTTTCGAGCCTGTCGGGGGCCTGGTTAGCGAAAGTGAGTAGGTGCTGGTACCCGCGGTACAGCACGCACCCACGACGTCCGCGATGCACAGAACGCAGCAGCGACGGCGCGCGCGCAACAGAGCAGTAGTTATCTTGAAGCTGGTACAGTGGCAGGGTCAGATATGAGCTGGACGGGCTGGTGCAAGACATACCTCTGGTGCTGCTGCCAGCGCGCCGCTGAAAAAGGGCTCCACGAGCATCCGGGGTCCAAGGCGCGGGCGCGGAATAGATCTAGGTGTATATTGGCGTCGAATACCTGCGAATTTGAGACGGTCAGCTCTCTTATTCGGCGGGTGAACGGGTGAGGATGCGCGCTCACCGAACGGCAGCGCGCCGCTCACAGCCCTCGCGCAAACGCAGCTAGACACACCTTTACATGCCCAATCGCGTTTATAAGGGCCCTTGTGAGTGTGTACAAGACGCTGAGCGTCCCGGTGACGCGGTTGAGTCGAGAGGTGGGTGCACGCACGCCAGGTCCCCACCGGGACCACCACTCGCGACAGACGACACAGCGCTTCTATTGCACGTTGACTGCGTGCGCAAGGGTCTTTGAGGGTCGCAGAATTGCCCTGCGCGTGCGCAACGCGATCGCTCTGCTCGTTCGCGACGAGGTGGTGACGATGGTGGTGGAAGGGAGTTAAGCCGCGCAACACACCGACGGACGCACTACGCTCTCGCTAGGCTATCTCACACTTCAAAACTTGGTTGACGGGGATATATAGCTCAGTTTACGAGGAATATGTGGTCAGAATTGCGTTTCAATCTCTCTACATACAGGAGAGCCCTAGTATGCTCCGTTCCTCTCCACCAACCTAACCATCGTCTAGCTCGTTAACCGAGCTCAGCTCCATCCTCACGACTGGGTAGTGTGACTTAAACGGGCCTCTTATATAGTATCTAAGCACTGAAGATCTGGTTATCTGACCCATCGCCAGGTTTATTCTGTCACTCTCTGCGCAGGTGAACTGAGCACTCGTACGCTGACCACCGCGTTAATTCGGGGTCCAGCTCACTCCACCACGTATGGAATACTACTTCATGTATCGGAGAGTGTTTTCAGACTGCTGCATAAGTGCTATTCCGAGTGTATGGGCTTGGATGCACGTTGGAGTTGCGTTGGTGTCGTTCAGATCGCCCATCTCATCGCAGAACTGCTGCGTGTATGGAGACAGGAGTGTCATTCAGAAATGAATCACAGGTGTATTGGCACAGTCTTAAGCCCTGGTTCTAGTGAGGGAGACGCTGGAGTACAGGAGAAGCCCAGGACTGAGGATTTCGTGAACGGAACCGAGAGGAACGAGCACAGCGCTCAATCAACAGCGCTCATACTGAAATATCTTCCTCTTTGTCCTTTAGTACCATCCCAGCGTGTTTCAGGTATTGAGATACGTGGTACGCAGGAAGGGAGAGGCATAAATGCCGGCATATCCTGCGTACGCCGGGTTGGCACATTCCCGGGTCAATTTGATTATAAGACGTTGTAGATTGCAATTAATACTCATCTACAGTCTATCTAGTGTCATAGAAGAGTTCCTGCAGTGGTGGGCAGGTGGGGATTCGCAGGCGCGGGCGGGTGCGGGGATAGCACTGCTATACCCGTGCTATTGCCCGATTGCTCCTAAACGGCATATTATCCTTTATTAGTAAGCTGCCCCTCCTTATGCATCCCTCGCAGCTGCAGCACGCACGGCCGGACGGGCGGGATATGCATCCGGACGGGGCAGCCGAATCGGGCAGCCGGCCGTGATGCGGATTGCTGAAGGATCCAAACACCGGATGCATATCCTGAGACCCTGATCCTGCTTGCCGTGCCTGCCAGGTCCCATCGAGCGTGCAAGTCCCAATCCAGACGTTTGGAAAGGACCCTGAGATACGAACCCGTAGGCCCTGACGCCTGTCGGCGCTTTCCCACCGCTCAATAATCCGCTGGAAAATAAATATTTATTTGCCGGATGCGGAAGCAAAATAATCCATCCCGCGTTCCGCGCGTAAGCGAGACCCTATAGCCAAGTGTACAAGTCCCAGCACGCAATTGGAATGTGTCGTTACAGTCCCAGTACGAAACTGGACGAGTGTCTTTACAGTGTTTTGCATAATAATGTGCACCTCGACGTTTTTGCGCCACTGCGTTGCTCCACTGTTTGGTCCCCTTAAAGGTCCCGGTGTGACCGGATAAGTCTTCGCTGTGCATCGACGTTGGTTCCGAAAGTCCGACTTTCGCGTGCTTGCCCTTTCCCCATAACTTTCCCCGTCTTCACGCTTCCTCCGCACGAGCTGTTATGGTCGCTGCTGTGGGTGAACAGTGGCCAGATGCCTCTTGGTTCGCTTCTGCTCATCGTAGTTGTCATGATGCATTGTTTGCCGCCATTTCTGCGTACGATCGTCGCCTACGAGGATATTGCGTGTGCGTCATCGTCTTGCCGTGCTAAGCGCATGACGTTGTCTCTCTGAGCACGTATAAAAGGACACCCAAAGCCATTATGGGTCGTACAACTTGACCATGTCGCCCATTCCCATCGCCGATCTTCTCAACGGTGCGTCAGTGTTCGAGCCAGGACATTTATCATTTCATCTGACTTCTATAAGCCCTCGACAAGGAGAACCAACCTCCTGTCGCATCGTCTAAGACCGTCGGTACGTCGCAGTCGATATTTCCTTGCTCCATACTCATTCCCGTTATAGTCGCTCGCACGTCCAGCGCTGCATCCTTTGGGACGTCGTCCTCAAAGGCCAACTCGGCTGCCAGTCAAGACACACAGACGGAGCGCGCTCCAAGCATCGAGGTTGATGAACCTGCGGAAGAGGAAAAACTCGGTGCGTTTGCCCGCATCGTATCGTTCGTGACCTCCAAGTTGACTTCTCGGTAGGTTATCTGCATCGCGTCACCGCGACGGAAAAGCGCCCTGTAGCTACCAATCGGCAGGGCGTGGTCACGAAGACCGAGAAGCACGAGGATACACGCGCCGGCCACATTGCCATGCACCAGGAGACGGAGCGCAGCGGATGGATCAATCTCTGCCTGCGCCTCGTCGGCCTGCACCAGCACTATGCGCCAGGCGAGCTATCCGGGCCCCGCGTCTCCATCTACTTCAGCGGCATGTAGGTCGTGTCATTTTCCCGCATACGCTTTCTAACCCGATACGAAGGGGCACCAAGTCGAGCCCGTGCACAGTGATGACCGACGACGAGTTTTCGACCATCCTCAAGGAGGTTATCCGCCGGAACAAGAAGTTAACCGTCAACGTCGTCTTCAACGTCGACGATATGGGCCCGTGGCGCATCAACAACCTGAAGCGGGTGAGTTGTAATCGTTATGCAGTGTTGTACAAGAGTTGACATATACTCTAGACTCATGCTGACTCGTTTGAGCCTGACCCCCGTCAAGAGCTCGTATTTGGCACCCAGGTCGGTTACCCATGTGGACGTGCTCGCTTTGTCTAACGGCTGTGCTACAGGTTCCTCGTACCGACGCGTACAGCCCTCGGGCGCAGCTCAAGGGTACGGCCGTCGGCCATCTGAAGCGGCAGTGGCATTGCGACACGCATAAGGGTGAGCATGGCGAGGAAGGGTACTGTTGGATTGCACCGGATGGCCGTCATGTGCCCCTCAACAATTACCGTTTCGACGGCTGGAGCTCGGCAATGGTACATTTCCCTGTGCTCTTCGTGGTGCCGCTGCTTATGAATAATGCAGGTCGACGGAGAAGCTTCAAAGTACACACCGCCCGACTCCCTCGACCTCGACGGGAACTCCAGCGGCACTCTTGCCCGCCCTCGCGGTCGAGGCGGCCCACGTCCTTCTGCATCAACATCTGCGGTCACAGCCGCGGCACCCGTCCCCGACATTAACACCTTGCTCTCTGTTGCGGTCGCGTCGCTGATCGGCCAGCTCCCGCGTGCTCAGCCGCGTTCTGCGACACCCCCACCCGTTCCATCCGCCACCGTTCCCAACGTCCACTCGGTCAACAACCTTCCCATCTCCCCCGTTCCGCCGCGCAACACCCGCCTCCGCACATGCTTGGCCGACTTCTATCAGGCGGAAGAAGTCGATGCTCGTGCGTGCGAGGATGCCTTTGCAAGGTTCGACATCGGGCCCGACATCATCCCCAGCGTGCCCGTGGCCCGTCTCGGGGATCTTACCCACCTGTCCGAGGGCAATGTGCTGCGTCTGCAGCGCTTCTGCACGCGCTGGCAGGCCCGCCTTGATGCGAAGTTGGAGAAGAACTAGATACACGCAGCTCTCCGCCTTGTGAAATGAAACAATGATTTCTTGGTCTATGTGTCTACGAGTAACCACAGTTTCGGAACCAGGAATCGGCAAGATCTTCTGAGATTGAGGACATGGCCTCGACAAGGAGAGCCTCACGAGCGGCTGGGTCAACGGCTCGGCGCTCGTGCCGCCGCAAGAAACTCTTCATCCACTTGAAAGACTGCTCGATGGGATTGAAATCCGGTGAATACGGAGGGAGGTATAACAGTCGAGCCTCTGTTGCTTGCATTAGATGAGTACTGTCAGAATACGGATGACGTACGGCATTCAACCTCGATGATTTGGCGGACCTCTTCGTCATGGTGAATCGCGCAGTTATCGAGAATCACGACGCTGCGATCGTTTGGGAACGGGTTGAGTTTGGGCGCCTGCAACGTGTTAGACCAGCGCACGCAGAGAAGGTGAGTGCGTACCAGATGAATACGCAAGAAGTCCAGGAAGCGCTCCTTCGTGACGGAGCCCTCAAAGAGATCCATGGCGATCATCCCGTCCGCAGTGAGCGCTGGGAGGACGGAATAGCGCTCGCCGCGCAGGAACATTGCACGGCGAACACATGGACGGCCAATCTCTGCCCATCCCATGCGCCGCGCGTACGTGGTGTCGTCCACACTGCTCTCGTCCAAACACACCAACATCGACTTGCGGTACTGCCCCGAATCCCCTTGCCAGATATTCCTCAACATATCGTTCCTCTGCATCGCTTCCTCGTGAACTGACTTCTTCGACATCGCGTGTCGGGCCAGCTCGCGCGAGATGGTAGGGATCGAAGCCAGGGTGCCGCGCGCATTGTAGAGCTCCTCCTGCAGCTCGTCCAGGTAGCACACCTTCCGCGCACGCACAACACCGAGGAGGAAGGCGACATCATCCTGGTCGAGAAGCCGGGGCCGGCCAAGCCGCAGTGCGGCTGCGCGGGGCTTGTGCACGACGCCATATGTCCGATGAAGAGCAAGGATATTGCACACCGTCCGCTTCTTCAAGCCGGACAGCTCTACGACTTCTGCAAGCGGACGCGCCTCTTCATCGCGCCAGACAACGACTCGCATACGGAGGTCTGTAGAGGAACGGCGAGTCATGGTGAAAGGCAAGTTGTGGAGTGTCGGAGCCTGTCACGCGCTGGCATAATTTCAGTCGCATTTTCCCTCTTTTGGTATAGACAAGTGGCGCAGACGGAAGCTGTCGCTGTGGCGCAAAAACGTCGAGGTGCACATTATTATGCAAAACACTGTACATGTCCAGCAAAACGTTGGCTCTGACCACACATGTACGCTTCGCTACCTGCGTTTTCAAGCTTACAATGTACAGATATGGCTGGCTCAAGAGCAACCTCCCGCTCGGCGCTCCAATCCAACTCTCCGAGGGCGCTCTGGTCTCCTGCTTCGTCTGCAGCGGCAGCAGCATCGCCGGACCACAGACCTGGCACTTGCGCAGCCCATTCTTGTGATAATCGTTGAAATGTCCGTCGATATTCTGGACGATGGGGACGTGTACGCCGAAGTCGTCCGCAGATGGGACGCCGCCGTGACCGCCGACTGCGTCATCGAGTGCCGCCGCAAACTCTGCGCGCTCGTCATCGTCCAGCGTCTCGTCGTGGAGCGGGAAGATGGCGACAGCTGCTGCATCGTCCCGAGCGTCAAGGACGGCCTGTTTCAAAGCTGTAACTTCGCGTTTGGAGGCTTCGTTAACGTTGAAGGCTTTGACTGCGCGGCCGCCCGACGTGAGCCCGCGGGTTACGCCAGATTTCGAGTTCTTGCTTGCTTGGACGCGTGGTCCAATATCAAGGCTTGACGTAGAAGATGCGCCGACTGCGACTCGACGCTGTCGAGGGTGTGAGCGGACACGGGTCATGGTACGCCACATACCTTCTTCGCGTCCCCTTGCTGATCGTTTGCGTTCTGGCGAACTGGTTCGCCTCGACTCGGAGAGCTTGGCTGTGCAGCCGACACAACTCTCGATCCGTCGCTATTTGACACCGAAGATCGCTGTCAGTCTGCTCTGTGTCGCAGCGCTTGCGATTACGTCCTCCGAACGCGCTGTCTTTGTCAATACCTCACGGAGGGCCCCGTTCCTTGCGTTTATCTCTCTGTCCTCGCTGTGAGCGAAGGCGACGTACGCTCCTCATCTACGGCACAACTTCTTGCATGATCACATCTGGACTTGGCTTATTCACGAGCTCGATGACGGAACGGTCAACGGGCCGTGCAGCAGTTTGAACGTTTGGGGTTGACCTTTGCTTGTGCCAGTTTCCCACCAATGACCGTACCTCCAAGGATGTCACTCACACCCGCATACCACCACTATGTTGCCAATGCCCGTCAAAAGAATTATATTCCAAAGAATTCGCGAAGGGGCAGGTCCCGTTGGCATTTGTGGCCCAACTCAACGTGCTCTAACCACCTGTCAAGTTGACCCTTGTTACGCTCGTGCTTCTTACTCAAGCCGTCGAAGACGAGGAACGACCAATTCATTCACAAACGTGGGCCCATAAGCTGCGTGTCTTCCTCGCCGTGGCCTGCGAGAGGGATCGGCGCATTTTTGGTAATGCACGCACATGTCCTCGTTTGTGGACGTGAAGAGGGGCACTATGCCGTACGCACGTTCAGCTGACTCTATAATGTGATAGCCACACATTGTCATTCTGGTGGGGTGGATTCTGGTCGCGCGTTCGAAGCTCCAAAAGGAGCGAGCGTTTGCTGTTGCTGACGTATTCATGGATAGCGACAGGAACTTCACGGGATGTGCGCTTTCTGTTTATGTCACTGTATGGCTTTCTTTTAGGGTGGAGCTTGGTGAAGTATAAAGTCTCACCACGAGACCTTCATCTCGCCCCATTCGCAGCGTTACCATGCTCGGCCTTCAACTCCAGAACGTCCTCGTCGTCCTCCCCTTTTTTGCGCTGGCGCAGGGTACGTTCATCTCCGCTTCGTCCTCTTAAATCTCTCTCACACCCATTGGCGTTGCAGCCGTGCTTCCTCTCACGGGAAACTTCAGGATCTTCAGCACGAACTCGACTGGCGGCCACAACGTGTTCGACGTTACCGGCAGCAATACCGGTTCGTCAGATAGTGTTAAATCCTCTTCGTAGTTAACATAAGCATCATAAGATCCTCCGGCTCTTGGCAGTACTCCTGTTTGTATATGACAGATGTGCCATTGTTTTGTTATCGCTGAAGCGGGCGCGTCGCAGATCATCGCCCAGCCCGCCAATCCGGTCGCAGCCAACGGGTTGAACCAGCAGGTTCGGAACACCAACATCTCCTGTCGTATTTTTTACCGCTGACACAGCGCTCGTCTTGATATTTGATATGCAGTGGATTGCGACGCAGGCGTCCCTCAACGGCGTCAACCTCTACAGCTTCATCTCTCTCGAGAAGTTCAACCCCATCGGACAGGTCTACTTCACGGTGCCAAACCCCGGTGCTGTCCGTCTTTTTATTCGTAAATCGTCGCTGTCTTGGGAGACTACTGATACAAGGCCTTTTGTAGGGCGTCGGCGCGGTTGTCAACGGTCACCCGACGTTTTTCACCCTGAACGAGATCAGCCTCGGCGTGTACACGTGAGTTCATATATATTGATATGAGTGCATAGAGTTCAGACTGATTGTGAGGACTTCAGGATCGTGGTGACCAACACGAACCTCGCACTCACAGCGACGAACGCTCCCACTAACCAGGTGAGCCCGGGCCATTCGTTTGGATCGGAACTAACGTTTCTACTTAGATCGTCGTGCAGCTGCTCAACCCCACCAATACACTCCAGCACTGGCAGTTCACCCCGGTCGCGTAGTCTGATGCCGCCAGTATATACTTTCTTGACAATGCGTGCCCAAGCGCCATTCATGACATTCTCAACTGTGAGCGCTGAGCCGCAGCCGATGTTACGTCATTCGCGGAAATACGGAGCGTTTTGCGCATGCTCTGTGACCGATGCTGTACGTTCGCTAGGTTACTCGATACCTCTCTGCATTGGACCGCTCTCACGTCACCGTGGTGGCGTGGCTGCTGTTAATCTTTCTCTATAAGCGGGCTCTTCCTCCTCATGATCAACAGTATCGCAATCCCACATTCTTCGCCGGAATTATACTGGGCAACATTTTTCTCATCTCAGCCGCGAGTACCAAAAGATCAGACCCGAGCATCGTGAGCTTCAAGATCTCCTGGAGGCCGCACGACGACGAGGAGACGAGCGCCGTCTGCAGTCGGTCGGCCACTCCCTGCAATTATTCACGTACGAGCGCCTACACACTTCCATGAGCATAAATACGGAGGGAAAGAGCTTCGTGCCGTGCAGTTTCCGACATGGCTCATCATCCTCCGAAGACGTTCACACCGCACTCGAAGCACCTCGCTCCTACGACGAGACTAGTCGGCACGCGTACGGAAGACGAGATTGTGCAGCACATCCTCTCGCACCGTCCCGTCGCGCACCAGAAGAACGTTTGGGCGTTCTGGGACAGAGGCTGGGACGCGATTAGACCCTGGACGAAACGTAACATCATCGACTGGGTCCGGCGCTTAGGACCAGAGTGGGAAGTGCGCGTCCTTGACGTTGTACCGGACTCGCCGCGCCACGTCCGGCATTTCGTCGACGAATCGCTCCTTCCACCGGCGTTTAATAATTTCGGTCATGAACATGCTGGTCAGCACAAATCCGACATTCTTCGTCTTCCGTTGCTATACCTCCACGGCGGCGTCTGGTATGTCCGTTCTTGAGTTGTCTGCGTTTAAGACTGATCATGAGACGCGCAGGATTGACGTTGGAGGCATTCTCACTCGGCACTTGGACGACTTATGGTGCAAGATCGAGGACCCCAACGACCCGACGGAGGTCGTAGGCATATCTACTACAGTAGGTAGCGAGGCCATGCCCGACCGCGCTCTCGGCAACACGTTCATCGCCGCCGCCAAAGGCACCTTATTCATCCGCCTCTGGCACGAAGTCTTTTCCGCCGTCATGAACGACCGTACAAGCTCTCTCGACGCGCGCCTCGATCCACTCTTCACACATCTCACCCCCTTCGCATTCCCTTCATCTACGAGCTCATCCGTCAAAATCCCCGTTGAGGCGTTCGCAGACTACGTCGCGCAATTCACAGCCGCCGGTCGTCTATTCGCTCTCGTGGATCCGTCAATTGGGTGGGACGGCCCGCGATTCTTCCAGGAAAACCTCATGCTGTTCAACATGGACGAAATGTTCATCCAGAACTTCATCACCGACTGGTCTGGCGAAGTCCAATTCGCCCATCTCTCGCGCCCGCGCAATGAGCCCGTCGACCACGCCGATCTCGACCAGCTTGCGTCGCAGGAGTTCGTCGAGACGTGTCTCGGGAACAGTCTCATTATCAAGCTGAGCCAGGGGCTCATCCCCGAGCCTATCCCGCTCGCGAAGATTTGGAACCGTCCGGAGAACGAGAACGCGGACATCGCGGCGGGTACGTGGGCGGAGTACTTGCGCTGGGGGAGCGTCCATCTCGACCAGCGCCGTCCTCTCGCACCTATCTCCAAGGAGGCCAAGGCTGCGCTGTTGAAGAGGGCATGGACCGCCGGTGTACTCGAGATTATCGATGAGGCGACGCCCGTCCGTGATGTGGTACTTCTTTAGAACGATTGCATGTAGAAGATTCGGATAGAAGGTAGAGCTCTGAGTGGAAATTCAATACAGACGCGCAAGTTGCCCCACGTATTGGAGTTTGAGTTCGTGCATGCTGAGGATGAGGCTGCACGGCTTGCACAGGCGCGAGTTTCCGGACGACGTCCTTCCCGTCGCGAGCTATGAGTGTACGAAGAATTTGGATCGGTTGCGTGAGCGATACGCCGTCCTCGATTCAGACGGTGGCGGACTTCCGCGTAGAAGGACCGACAATTTTTCATTGCGCTTTCGTCCGCTGGAGGCGCCAGATTTCTCCAACTGTCATGGGAGACCGCAGCGCTGGCCGCGACCTTGACTAGAACCTTTCAGAGCGCTGACAGCGCCGCAATTGGCTGTAATAGACATTTCGGCGCTAGCTATCAAGCAGAGAACGGCGATGAGCTGGAAGCCGTGTTGGGACGGGAAGGGCGAAAGCAAAGGCGCAAGACCCGACCGCCGTAACTCTGTTGCTGCCCGCCAGGTCGAGAAGCTGAAAAACGGAACGTGTACAGCAGTGCTAGCCAGAGATGTTTCGTTGCCGTGCATGCCGTCCAGGAGTTGCTGGAGAGCCAAGTCGAAGGTCAGTTTGCAATGCTGGCTGCGGGCAGGATCACGACCTGGCCAAGGCCCACGGCGGCAAAACCTGCAGTTAGACGAGCGTATGTCTCCCACAAGGCTTGTATGGAATAGGACAGGACGGAGCAGTTCGCCTCGCGCGTTTCGGCCATGGTGGACGGAAGGAAGGATGCGGACGTATCCGTCCGAACGATTAGCGCCCAAACTCTTTCCCATCCACGTCCGGCGTCCGCGGTGCCAGCGATTCTGAGCGTCCAGTGCTAGCAAACCATCTCTTTGGCTTTCTATTGCGACTCGCTTGAACATTGCCGCCTGGTTCTTCAGCTCGCGCTGTGCTTGTCCGACTTGACGCGACAAACTCGTTATCGACTTGGACTGTAGACGACTCCATACTACCCCTGGACGGACTACAGTATCGTTTTATGTCCCTGGAGCCTGCATCCACTACTAAATTCCACCGGGTTCAGTGCCAGCGTTTTTGTGTCTGACGTACTATGGCTACTTCTCTCTTGGTATTCACACACGAAGGCGATTATGGTTCAACGGTATATTTTAGAGTTTAATGACGTATGGCGGTTCTCTGAACGTTTGACTAGGCTCCTCTGAATCGCGAAATCGTCTTACGGTCCACGGGTGTGAACGGCATGGCTGCGCTGCTCGAACTAAGTACGCCCTGTGTAGATCCCCATGTTCACATCCAGCGTGACCCCTTGTATCTACAGACCTCGCTCGCTGCGCTTTTCGATGCCCAATGGCGAAGCTATGACCGTCGGTTTCTGTCCGTTCAACGGACCACCCGTCCGCGACCACGACACTATGCCAGTTCTGGCTTATGGATCCGACCTCTCGTCCTTTGGGATGTCTCTTGTCTTTCCTCGTACGTCTTGTGGTCCCGACGCTGAAGCCGCGAGCCACGCCCCGGTCGTCGAAGAGTATATAAGCGCCCGCCGCAGCCCCCGACTTGGTGCACCCCAACTTCAAACTCATACGCAACTAACATCTCATGATGTCACTCTCAGCAGTTCCCCGCACACCCTCGTCTGCCTTTGTCCAGCACCAGCTCGTCGCACCAGGTGCACCGCGCCGCCTCAGTGGAAGGACTTCGCTCCGCCAAGGCGGCAAAGACTTCTCCTCGATCAAACAGCCCAACTTTGGGATTTTCACCAAGTCGTCGTCCTCGCCGACCCCGTCGTACTCCAAGTCGCACTCGCAGCTGCTTCCGCCCATCTCACTACAACCGACAACGACCCACCGCTGCCGCTTCGTCCCATCTGGCGACAGGAACCCACACGCATGTGGTTGCCGTTGCGACTCCACGGACGACCTCTTCGTCCACATCCTCACCGCACACGGCGCGGATCCTTCTCTCCACACGGACATCTCGAGCATGGAAGCCTACGGCGTCTCTAAAGACCGGTACAAGAAACTGTGCCGCCGCTTGGGGATTCGCGTCTAGGCGTTGCGTTCTGTGTTTATGACCTTTATGACCTTTATGACCTCTCTCTTGCTCTCGACATTATGCACCAATGGAAAATTATGGAGTATCCATATCTTGTACTACTATTGCGAAACCCACTCATGACCCTCTCCCCTCGTATAGTGTCTCAATCTTCATGTTGTATCGGCGCCAATGTTACTCCCCCCGGCTCCCGGTCTCCGCGCAGAATATCGTTCGGGGCTGGTCTCTTACCATGTCGTATCAGAAGCCTCATAAGTATATGTAGCTATAGACAACCGGAAAGTTCTTTGATTCCGCTGCTCTATCCGCACGTGGTTGAGCCCTCAAGATGTAGTGAAACGTTCACCCGCGTCGAAGTCACGTGTAGTGGGTCTCTGGCTACGTTCGACACGTGCACAACTACCTACGTGACCATGGTGACGAGTTGAACGCTTAGACGCACTAGAAGCGTCCGTTTCTCATTGTCTACCTGCGGCGAACCCCCGATATGAATGGACCACGCACATCCAGTGGCGCTGGTGGCACGTACAAATAGCCTCATTTGTTGCGTAGAATTGTCCCGCATCTCAAACTTGGGCCCATGAACGTCCCCACACCTTACGGCCCTCAGTTCAACGCGCTGGACTTTGAGCCCCAAGTTCCAGCCACCCCCGGGCCGGCACCACACCGCCAACTCAAGCGCTGCCCTCCCCGAAACACCCTCCCGCAGCCGAAATTCAACATATTCGAAGTACAACAGTCGACGTCATCGCAGCCGCACCAGTTCCCGTCCATGGCCGCCACAGCGAATAACCTACTCCCAGCCTTCTCGTTTCCTGACGTCGGCGAGGACGGCCGTCACGACGCGCAGTCGCCCATGCGCCAGACTGGGACATCCGCATCGAGGACAGTCGATAACGTCCTGACATACACATGCAACTTCACTCCCACTGTCAACGGAAGCGGACCGTGCGGCGCCGATTTTACTCAAGTTCAGGATCTCGTCGTCCACATCGTCGATGCGCACGCGGCTGATCCTGGAGTACGTTACGATGAGAAGAGTATCGCGTCGTACGGAGTCCCGCGTGGATCTTGGTGCATTGCTCTGGCCAGCCAGCTGGAGAGAGCGCGCTCGGAGGACGTTTGGGAAGGCATAGAGATCGTCAAATAGTCATAGTTCAGTTCCCGGCTCCGTGTACCAAGGCTGTTGGACTGTTCCCTTTGTTGTGCAGTATTCGTAGTAATGATTGCAATCGCCATCCGTATCGTATCCAATACCGAGAACTTGACGACCGCTGGACATTCTATAACTGCCTGTTGGCGACCTTTCTTCCGCATCGACACCGTGTCTGGAAATGAATTTGCTGACAGCATCAGAGGAAAACGTCGTGGGGATAGAGAGCCTGTCAAATGTTGCGGTAGCACTAAGAATAGCCTGTTGACTGACCGCGAGCAGACGGAGACGTCGATCCTGGACTCTTCACTCTTGGCGTTGTCAAAAGCGGATGATGCTTCAGGCACGGACGTCCGATGACCACATTCGGCCATCCGTCCAATGCTCCTCCGGCTACCGATTCGGACTCCAACATCTGTCGCAGAATAGGAGCTTGTCGAACGAAGAGTTTTAGCAGAGAAGCTAGTAGGGACTGAGAGAGACGGATGACTACGCTCGCATTATAACTTCTGCCTGGACGCTGGGACGCTGGAGCGGGCGTATGAGGGATGACGACGAACGGTCCGAGCTCACGGTGAGATGGTGCCCGACCGCATAAAGTCCTCCAAATACGATGTCGACAGTTCCAGACTCCCGCACATGACGACCTGCAACTGCTCGCGCGCCGCTCCACTATTGCTGTCTGGCCGGCGAGTTCCACAAACGCCGTTTCATTGGTCGCTCTGATCTAGCATTACCGACATCGCTGATGCAGCAGAGGCGTAGTGCTGTCGAATGTGGGAGCGATTGATGGGACCCTCGCACCAGAGCGTTCGAGATATGCAGGTGGAGACCCGGACAGAAACCAGACGTGCGTCACGCTCAGCACCCGAAAGACCGAACGATGACTGGTCAATGGGGCAACGAAGACTTTGGGAGAACACTGCACCAGACACATTGCGTCGAAGACACGAGTAGCCCGTTGAATGCGTTGAATGCGCGAACCGGACTCGGGGGATGCTGCAGCACCGAAACAATTGCGTCAAAATCGAAAGTCGCAAAGCATCCGCCAACTGACAATCCTGACAGATGGTGTCTGGACGTGAGAGGTCGAGTGTTGTAGAAGTCCAGAGCAATAGAGCACGAGATCCCGAGAAAGAACCATGGTCGTGAGTTCACAAAAGTGTGCCTGTGCCTCGTCGTCGAAGGTATAAAAAACTCAAGGCAGAGAGCCAAGACGAACTGCAGCATCGCAGCATCTCGAAGGCGCACACCCACTCCTCAGCCAGATATGAAGTTCGCCTCGTTCATCGTCCTCGCCATCGCCAGCGTTGCCTCGGCCGCGACCGTCCCGACTACGGGCAAGCCGCCAGGCGACATCATCATTAGGATCTCGGCCAAGTGCAACGCCTTCGGTACGCGAATCGAGCGCGCTGTCCCCGAATTATTCAAGGCCTGATTTCCTAAAGCCTGCGTCGCTTCCTACGCCGGAGAAATTGCCGCATGCGGAGCCGCGGCTGCCGAGCTTGGCGCCAGTGAGCAAACCCACAGGTCTAGGAGTCATGGTGCTGATTGTGTGCCAGACCCCCTTGCGGATATCGCTTGCTTTGCAGCGCTCTTGAATGCCGAGTCGGTCGCGGTAGGTGTTCTGCATGGCGAAAAGCACCTGGCTAACGGAATACGCAGCCGGTCTGTGCGGCCTGCCTCTCAGGACTGTGAAGGAATCCAGCCATTTCAGAGGGTCAAGCACCGATGTTGAATCTGTACCTAGTCATGTGAATAGCAGCGCAGTGAGCAAATGCTTTGTTTCAGAACGCCCGTTCCGGAGCCTACAGACGCGCAAGTGGGCAGGAATAGACGCGCAAGCAGAGCGCGGGACCGAGGACTTCAAGTTAAGCAACGAAAGAAGTGCGACCAGTGAGCACATAGCGAGTAGGATTAGTTTTGATAGCGTCGAGCGGCGAGCAAGTCAAGGTGCGGAATGACCCGATAGGGTCCGGACCTGACTTAACTCCAAGCTTCTTGAGCTTCGACACTTGGGTGCTCAGCCTGCCTTCGTGAGCGTACGCACACGGCTGCTTACTGGAGCACGTGGACATCAGGAACGCCAACAGCGCTTGACACTACTCGTACGCTCTTTATTGTTCTCTTTCCCAGCTCTGCCTTGGTCCTACGTGCTCTCGCAGGCATAAATCATGCACCGTATGTGGTAATGCTCCGTAATAACTGGCCGGTCTCCGTCATGTCGACGTTGCTACTGCTACTGGCAACGACACTACCCACGTAAGATAAGGCTGAGGGCGACGTACAGGACATAGAAGTGAGTACTACTGGTGTGACGACTCTCTTGAAGTTTGAGACGACACTCTTATACTCGACTGTACGACGAAGCGCCGTTGCGGTGGCAGGCGCTTGATAGGCTATAGGCAAGCGCTGTGGGCTCTCTATGAGCGCATTGGCGCTCTATAATGAGGCAACGATGGTTCTGACAGCACGGTACTAGTGCCCCGTCGATACATCCTCTTCGCGCCGGAAGCGCCTCGTTTCCGTCCTCTAACGGAGGACAACTTTTCGTTTTACCGTGGGCAATATAGCGCTCCCGGGCGTCTCGTTTAACCGCTCTCCTTTCTCGCTCTCACTGCACTCCTTTGCAACCTCGCTCCGCTTTACTGGCCCCATTCCAAACGCGAACAGACGCGAACTGCCGACTTTGCTCCAAGCGTGAGATCTCCTGTGGGCTATGGCAAGTTCTAACAGATTCCTTATACTCTTTATTCTCCGTCCTCAGGGCTTTGTGGCCGACTCTCCAGCCAATGAGCGTCATCGGTCCTGCATCTGTCGCAAGAACAATGTTGTCAAGGCAGAATGACGAATCCCCGCTGATTCCCCTCTCCCCCCTCTCCCCCCTCCCCTCCACCCACCTTCCGAGTCTCGGCCGACCGCGCGGCCGGTTAGTGGGTACCGCGCCCCTGCGCGCGCTGCTTCCTTCGCGTCCCCGTCATATGTTTGCGCGCCGGCGCCTATCTTGCACACCAGACTCTGGCTACGCGCTCGTCGGCCTAAGTAGCTTGACACAGAGCGCGTGAGCTCAGCGCGTCCCTCGCCAGGGCTGTCGCGTCGCGCGCGCGTACCCGCAGTTTCTACCACTCTGCGCGCCAGCCTCGACGGCACGACACGCCCTGGTGACGGCGACGGCGCAACGCGCTCGGGCGCGCCGGCGCCTATTCCGTACACGAAACCACACCGCCCGCGCACCTCGTCCTGGACTATGGCTTGCGTCCAAGCTGAGTGCTCGGGTGCAGGTTGGGCGCGTGCGCCTCGCAGAAACTGACCCTGCCTCGCGTGTGGCGTCACTGTCGCCATTTTGCGCCCGCTCACGTCCTTCGTGCGCTGACTCGCCGTCACGGTGTCGCCACTTGTACATTTGTACCCATGCTACGCTTTCCCAAACGTTGTGTACAGTACCAAATAAATCGCTTTCTACAGCTACAGTAACACACACCGCTCCGTTCGTGAAGTCCGTACTGTGCAGTGGTGGGAGCAGATTTCACTGCGCTGGGTGTGCGGCTTGCAAAAAAAAGCGAGTAGTAAGATTATACGAGATTTTGTACGCTCGGCGACTATATACTGTCATGGCATCGTGGCGAACACGGCGGCGAGTGCGGACGTCCTCGCGAAGGGGAGGCGCTCGGAGTCAGCGCACAAGACAGCCAAGACGGTGGGTCAACCGTCGCGAGGCATCATTACGCGTCCTACGAGGTTATACGCGTGTTGCGAGTGATGCACACTCGCTCGCAAAGGGGGGAGCATCAACGTCCCTACCGCAGCATGCGTCGACGACGGCTGCAGCGACGGTGCCGAAAGACGGTGACGCGCTCGACGGCGAGGACGGCGCGGAACAGTCGTCCGACGGGCGCGCTCAGCGGACGCGGCGGTAGATGCGACGAGCGCACGTCTCGCGACAGTGCGACTCAACGATGGGTGAGGTGAGTGTAAACAAACACAAAGACTCGGCGGGTTTCGTAAACACACGGATGCATAGCGGGCCCGAGCGCCCGAACCTTCCGACTGACGTGATCCGACCTTCGGGGTACGAGTAGAGGGGGTAGAGGGGGTAGAGGGGGGAGAATTCCGTGGGACTTGTATGTTCTCTGTCAAGGGCCTCTCCGCCGGATCAGCGGAGAGCAAACCAGTTGATCCTTCCAACCTCTCCCCGTCACCGAGTTCGCGTTTCCGCTATGCTTGAGCCTCATTCGACCTTACAGCATGGGGCAGCGACTTGGGGCAGCGCGGGTAGCGGCTCGCTCCCACGAAATGGACGTCGGTTTTCTTGATTGGTTCCCCATTCGCCTTGTCCACCACAACGCGAGAATCCATCATATATGCGTCGCTTGAGCCCTAGGCCACGCAATTCATTCCCCAGACCATGCACGGATGCTTCTTCGTTAGGTACTTTCCCTATCTGTCCACCGTCCAGAACGCCACTCACTCTGCGATTGGCCACCGTCCGCTCCATTCCCAGCATCACGTGCGGCGACGCGTGTCCTCAACACGCTTCAAGGACCACGCTTTGGCTCCTCTTCATCGTCCTTCCGGTATAAAAGCGAGTAAACTTGGTGCGTCGTCTGCATCCGCGTTTCTGCATCGCTCTCTATTACCCTCGCTCGTTCGCTCGTCGCACTCTCCCTCTACTCCTATGTCTACTTCACCGTCTACACCCCCTTCATCGTCACCGTCGCCGCCGCCTGTGACGCCGCCGCGCTCGACCCGGCTTCTCGTATCCTTGAGTGCACCGCCAGGCGCACCGAGCGCACGTCCCAACCGTTTTCTCCGCACTCCAGACCGTCAACGCGTTCTCAGCTACGTGCGACCAGGGATGGCGGCATCTGCCCAATATCAGGCGGCGCTTCAGGAATCCCAGGCTCCTGCGCCCCACCCTCCTCCGCCGCTTGGTCCGTTGACTTTAGGACCTGCGATCGTTCTGCGTCCCGCTCAACCACAAGACACTCAATGTCCATTCCCTCCCTGTTGTGCGGAATGTCGGTCCCCGTTCGCTTCAATGTACGATCTCGGCCTGCATCTTTGCTTCACGCATCGGGTGTGGGATATGGACGAGGAAGAAGCCGGGCAAGCTGGAGTGTCGCAATACGCATATCGGGTCGCGCTGTCGCTGGCGCGTCGCGGCTCCTTCTGACTCTCCCGAAACCCTATCTCCTCCATCGTACTCTTCACATACTCCCTGACCCTATTTCTCGTATCTATCCCTTGTTTGCCATGTGTGGGCTTGTGACTGTCGCAATCATGGGTGTACAAGGTTACATGATGTAACCTTGTACACCCACCACCAAAATGTCACACTCCCTAGCCATACACGCTCCTTTCATCACAACTACTGTAATATGTCGACAAATCCAATGCATGGTCTCTATATATATGACGTTGAAGTTTCGCTGATCAGCTCGAAGGTCTTAGATCTTCCTCCCAGCCATGTCGCCGGACGCGATGCTACATTGGCGCGACCATCACGCCCTGCAGACGGTTGTGGACGTTGTCGTAGAGAGCGCGTTGGCGCGCATCAGGTGGCGCACCATGGTTCACAGTTGTCCTGCGTGCTGAACGGCAGCGGTAGTGATGACGCCGTTGCCGGGGTTTTGGACGAAATCAGCCAAGCTGTCTTAGAGGCGCTTAACTCTCATGACTTGCCAGTCACGTCTCCCGGCTTTGGAGACAAGTAAATCAAGAAGATACCTTTGTTCTGGAGCACTCTCTGCGCAAGTACGTGCAGCTAAACGGGCAAGATACAACTCGCCTGTAAACCAATCTAATCCCGCGTCTGCCCGTCGTCCCGAGATAGGTCCTACTCTCCTCCCTGCGGGAGGTTTTTTTTTTGGGTGGGTGGGGGGAGGGGGGTTCTCCAGGCTTACATAATTTCGTTTGACACTCCTTTCTATCTGGCTACGGCGTGCACGACCAACGTGAGGTTTGGGAACCCGGGCTCTCGTAGCGCCTCGAATTTTGCAAGGTCAGACTGCAGCGTAGTCGGAACTCCGGACTCCATTTCGTAGTGCGTCTGGAGATTAACTACCGGGACTGCGGACGACCCTCGATCCCTCTTGCGGATGGCCGTTACGTGCGCAGAATTTGTGCGCAGTTGGAGACCTACTTTTCGCGGTATATTGATCTTTAGCCGAAAGCCCACCGCCGTCGAGGCAATAACCAAACGGTGGATGCAGCTCCCGGGTCATGCCATCTCCCCTGGTCATGAGTAAGCGGGTAATGCGGTCTTTCGGTCTACACAGGCAGGTCGCGGTGCAAATCCACACCTGATGCTTTTTCATACCAGCGTTGCAGATTCGCCTGCCTTTCAGTTCGGCGCATATCGACAGGGCTCACGGCGACAGTTCTGCGTTTGTGCTCTACGAGTTCCCGAATGCCCTCCATTCCAGACAAGATGGCATTCGTCGCACCATCGTCCGCGAGTCATATTGGGTTGAACAGATGACAGATGACAAAGCATCTTCGATCCACCGCGGAGCTGACAACGACGAAGCACAATCATGACATATTCATCGCCTGTACGACACAGCACAGTCAGCGTTATCAGATATGAGATGTTTGGATACTCCACGCTCGTCGTCGAGTCAGATGGAGGTGCGCCCGGATCTTGGCTGCTGGGTGGGATCGTCACGCGACGCGGCCGAGAGGGTAGGGCAGTGCTTCACTGGCAGGTGAAGAGGCCGTACGGAAATGAATGCTAATATCATCCCCTCTCTCGCACAGCTTGACCATGGCTATGCTTAGCAACTTCGACTCGTCCAAATCCAGAGTTTGGGTAGTTGATAGGATTCGAGAATCATGCACTACATAATCATATAGAGTAGACGCATTATTACAGTACTGTATCCTAGGTAATTTATGTCTAGTTTGTATACATAACGCTTGCGAATGAGTCGGGTGTTAGGTAAGTCCGCAGTCGCAGAGCGCCGTCCAGCCACCGGATGTCCGATGCGCCACACTCGGGGTATAGTATTCGTTTGAGTGCACCTCAAGCGAGATTCGCGCGCGTCCATGTCGGAGGCGCACTGCAGATCGAGTCAGCCACAGAAGTAGCGAGTACCGAAGGAGTCCTCGCTCACCGTCAAGGTCACGACGCGCAGCCGCATGGGACCTGCCAACATGAGATTGGATCTCACGTCCGTCGGCCGACGTAGTTGTCTGACGTGGGACATGTAGGTTGGTGACAGTCCGTTTGCTTAACCCATCGTGCCGTACCAGTCGCGTCTTTCTGCGAGATGTAGTTGCAGGAGTTCACTGGTAACTCGAGTAATGAGGACTTCGTAACGTCAGCCTCAAGTACATGCAACTTCATAACTTGACTTGCCATAGCCTGAGTCCGATCGTAGCAAGTTGCGACTGGAGTCATTATGAGAGCACGGATAGGGAGGTATGCGAATACGGATAGGGAGGTGAAGATAATTATCTCCTCGCCATTATCTGTCGTAATATATACTCTTGCTCAGCCACGACGACCTATGCGCCATACGCCATGACTGGTGACTCCCCCGGGTCCGTAATGTTGAACATTCGAGCAAGGAGGCCGCTTACGCAATCTCTGACAAGTTTACAGTAACCGCCCTGACTCAGCACAGCCCCGCCGCAACGCTCTGATCCCTACCACTCATCATGGATTTTACGAACGCGCTGACAACATTCTGACGAGCTAGTCGGCCTACGCGCCGTACAGGGCGTTTTCGAGGCTGGCGATGGCAGTCTGCACGCCAGGCCTGCGCGTTCTCCACTCACAGCCGATGGCCGAAAGCTGAACGAAAAAAGGCGCAGCACGGGCGCGTGGACGCGCGTCGCCTTCGCCTATTATCGGGCCTTTGCGGAACAGCTTCGACTCTGACGACATCGTTGCCGCTTTCGGATTTGCAGCGCGTTCTCGCAACTTGGCGCTCCCGTGTGGGGACCTTTCGTCAGCGGCGAGTGGGACGTGCGTCCGAAAGAGGGTCTCCGGTGGGCAGTGCGGCACGTTAGACTTCGGTCCTCTTCGGTCTACTGCTAGGTTTTACCCTTCGTCCGAACGGCAACGGGTGGATTTCTCAGCTTACTGTATTGCCTGGGGATTATTTGCGACCAACGATTTACCGTTGCAGGTGCTGCATGATCCGCCGCAGGCTTCCCCTTTCGCGCGTCAAGATCTCGCTCACGTTCACTCTGCGCCACGAGTCTTGCGCTGCTATCTGCTGACTCGACGGCTACGAAGCCTCGGAATTGCACTAGAAGTTGCCCTGCTCGCCTCCCCGTCTGACCGTCGGACGTCCGACCATCAATTCCAGCTGCAGCGTGCGAACTCGCCGCGTTTCACTATGCTCCACGCTAACTCGATCACGTACTGCACATCTGTGGAAGCAGCTTTGGTCTCTCGTCGACTCCCCGTCGTCCCGTGCGACCTGCAGCGTGTGTTTCGAGTCACAGTCTTCTTTCGGCACCATCCCTACTGGCCCATCCCCTGGGAAAGATACACCATTCTGATGGCGATTGTTTCACCGTGCTCGGAGAATAGCATGCCCACTCCGAAGGAGATCCCCATTCTCAGCTACCTGTGCCGGCGCGCCGTCGCTCGCGTGACACGGGTTCGCCGATAGCGTCAAAGTCTCTTCAGAATCACTGCAGTGCGATAAGGTTCTGTCACCAGCGGGCCAAGTCCAGAAGTCGCTGCAGCTCACGGCGATCGACCTCCAATCGCACTGTCAGGGCGGGAAAGTGTGGGAACCTTTGTTGATAGTCGTCGAGCTGAACGACCTGCATTCCGGGCCGCGAGGGCCGACCCACATCTCGGAGGTTCTATATGCTGTTGCTATCGCCGTCGGACGTGGACCGCAAGCGGAACGCGCGCGTACTCAGTCGGCTAAGCGCGCCGGTCGTTGCGCTTATTCCGCATGCAACGCCCGTTGAGGTCATCTTACAAAGCGCCGTCGCGAACCACTCATCCTCTCATTCTTCGCTTCATTCCATTGGTGGCAATGCTCCGCACCATGACAGACGCTCTCCCGGAATTATCTAATACAGTTCTGTTGTCAAAACGACTGCATTCATGTCGGACGAGGACCGCCTCTCGCTCTGTTTCTGCGTTTCGTCTCCTCTTCTTTACGCGGTTATTCCAGCGACGATCCCTCGAGTCAGGACGCGCATTCAGGCCGCCAGCTCTATATAAACTACATCGGAACCGAAAATGGAACGCCGCAACACTTGCATATCTTTCAGTACAGTTCAGCTCAACCCTCCATTCGCTACATCATGGCTCCGAAGTCGGATGTACGTCCTGCTCAACCATACTATCACACTGCTAACGCCAAGAGCATTTCCACGCAGCTGATCATCACAATTACCATCTTCACCGGTACGCTGGTCGACACTTGCAACTATGTGTCGCAGAAAGACGCGAACGGCGTCGCGCGCTGGGTGAAGCAGACCGATTGCGGACAAGCGACCTGCCCGACTTCTGACAACTACGTCGGACGGTAAACGGTATGTCAATGTCCCTCCTTCCTCAGAAGCACCATTGGCTGATCTGTAGTGCTTTAGAGAGGGAGATAGAAAGGATGGCCAAACGCCGAGGGGCTTAGACATCGTGTTCTGCATCCTGTTCATGATGTAGAACCGTTATACCCGTACACACCACTCGCGCCATCTTATAGAAGTGCAGGCTGTTGCCTATTTATACAACTTGAGAGCTAGAAGTTTGGTGAAG
>KV426182.1:20562-37368 GCA_001632375.1 Exidia glandulosa HHB12029 | reverse complement strand
ACGCGGCCCGCAGTTCCCGTTGGGGCTGAAGTGCTTGCGCTTGGCGCGCGACCTTGTGCAAGAGATGGAAGGTCTGTTTAGAACTGATCGACAATTGAATACGGTCATCGTGCCGCGAACAAGAAATTCACCGGTGCGCCTGCTACTCTCTAACAACATCTCTGCTTTACGCATCGAATATGCGAGACCTTGAGTGGTTAGAGAGTGGTTTGAGACGATCCAGGTATGGGTAGAGCGGCGCTATCGGGCGGGTGTTTGTTGCCGCGCGTCGGCAGCCGGCATCTGTGCCTGCGGGCTGAATTGCTTTAGCTGACTTTGATTTAGCTATTTCAGCCCGTCGCCCCTTGCCCTCGTACCACTACCACGACCGCCCACTCGACATGCGCCTGCCCGTCGAGCTCCTGGGGCGCATATTCCGCGAATGCGAAGACACGGACCTGCGCTGTGCGGCCCGCGCTAACACCGTCGCCAACGTCGAGGCCGAGCGCGTACTTTACGAATCTCTGGCTTTCGAACATGTCGTGCCGTTGCTCCGTCTGCGCCTTGCCTTGAAGCGCTCGGCGGACACGCGTCGAACTCGACGTCTGCGCACGATTCGCAGGCTCGTCATCCGGCTCGACAACCTCACGCCCGCATTCGACATGTACAGACAGACATACGGCTCGCTATTCTTTCTCTGCCGCAAAGCCATGTTGCGCGAGGTCGCGTACTTCATTGCCGGGTGCCCGTGCCTGAGCAGTCTCGAGCTGCACGTTCCCATGCTCCCTGGCGCTTCCGAGCCGCTGGACCCGCGCTTACTGCTTACCGCAACTTTCGAACTCGAAACACTCGACCTCGACTTGCCGTATACGCACTCACTCGCCGCATTCCTCATGATGCAGTCCAGGAGCCTCAAAAACCTGAAACTGATCCCACCCGTACGGCCGATGTTGCCCTTCGTGCCCACACCGCATCTGCCGCGCCTGCAACGTTTGGATACCGTCGAGGAGCTCTCAACCCTGTGGCCGTGCGTGCGCTCGTTGCGCGTCGCGTCCATCTTCACGGACGTCCTGGGCCTCATTCCGCGTGCGGGCCCGCAGCTGTCGAAGCTGACGGACCTGCACGTCCTGCGTATCAACGCTCTCACATCGCCCAACACCGTATTCGGTGTCGCGTCCTACCTCCCGATGTTACGCGGACTCACCATCGACGTCAGTTCCCAACCGAACGTACGTCCTCCACGAAATTGACCCTCACAGTCTCTGACCCATTGCAGACTGCGCGCGACACGCCGTGGGACGACGACTCGTGGGCCGTCGCGTTTTCGCGCATGAACGCGCTCGTCAACTTCCGTCTGCGTCTGAAGCAGTTACGTCGGAGAGCCCACCCATGGGACGCGCGCAAGAAGCCCGCGCTGGAGAAATGGCATTCCGGTTGCCCGACACTGCGACATGTCGCGTTTCCCGGCGAGCAGGACCACTGGTCGTGGAACTCGCATCGCCAAATCTGGCGCGAACCCACCGCTTGAGCCATGAGCCAACACCCCCCGTTTCCGCATCACCGCAACCCCATTCCCGTCACATCCCATCCCATCTAGCACTTCCTTCGCATGTATCTTATCGCGCCCCATCCCCATCGCCGCAGTACAGTACAGTACTCTACCTGCCCACGACAATTTACACGTTTGACTTTTTCCGCAACTGCAAACGCAAACTTGAATTTCGTGAGTTCGTTGTCGGTCCTCGGTGCGTCATTCATTTCCCGTCCCGTCCCGTCGCTGTTCTGATCCGGGCGTTTGATCACGGCGACCATGATGATGATCCCGCCCTGGTCCGTGGTCGGCCTTTCGCCTGCGCCGGTGATTCTTTTACAGTCAAGCACCGGTCCTTGCACCGGCTAAATTGAAAACTCTCCTGTAAGCGGTACAGACCTTCCCTTCGTGCGTCACTTGGTATGGGCCATAATATAAGTGTAAATAAGTGTACTTCCAAGCCGCAAAGAGTATGCAGAAGAATTGAGCGAGTTACGAGTAAATCAAAATCTCGGAGGCAAATTCCGCGCACCACTCCTTGCACCACGAGGAAGTAATGTACACCTGACATAATTTGAGAGGACTCCAGGGCTTCCTGAGTGCTCCTGTATACATATTGACCTATTCTCCCTTCTCTGTACGGACGGGAAGCTCTCACATTGAATTGATCGCTCTGCACGCCGCCTGCACCGTTTCGGAGGCAATCTGCACCCGATCGGTAAGCACCCGACCGTGCAACACCGCAGGGCCGCCTTTCGTAGCTCAAACCGATACAGGAGTCATTCTAAATATTTTTCAAGTCCTACAGACCTCTTATATCGGCAGAATACAGGTGGTGCAAGGAGTGGTGCTGGTGCAAGGACCGGTGCTTGACTGTACGTGATACGCGGAAGGTTCTGCGCGGAATGAGGCAAAGCTCGATCGTGTTGAGTTGCCGGTTCTTGCTGAATGAGGTATGGCTCAGTTGCGCATTATCGCGTCACGAGAGAGGCTCGACGAAAGCGCTCGGGCAACTCGGAAGAGGGAAAGATCGTTGTATGAGACCTGGAAGCATTCTGCCTCGTGAACAAACTGCTGGCAGGGGGCCGAGACGTCAGTGCTGACAACGTTAACGCATGATGAAACTCGAGAGTATGTTCTCGGCCTGAAGATTCACTACGCGCTGTTAATCCCAAAGTCTACATCCTCAGCATGAGAGCAGAGCACCGAATTATTGGAACTGTGAGTGACATGTTGTTCTGTTGAGGTCTGGTTGAGGTTACCTGGTTGAGGTTACTGTAATATTAGCTCTGCTGCATCTTCAGGGGCCTAAGATTTGTAGAGCAAGTGAAGCGCCCTCAGCAATGACTTTTAATATAATTCACAACTATGAGATTCTATGATCTTATTACGGTATGGAGACCTAAGGGTCTACGGGTGCAAAAACCTGATCCCGCGGCCCCAAGTCACGCGGCGGAAGAATAGCGGAGTCTGGACCGTTCCTCTCCCCGCCCCAAGTTCGCCCGCGCGCTCACCGCGCGTCGGCTGCGTTATACAAGCTATAACGCTTCGTTATACGTGTTGAATGTATGCGTACACGCTCTGCATGGTCCAACTTGACTCAGCGTTGCGTGCTTGAGCCGCTCTTCACGGTCACCCAGGATTTTTTCGCGCGACAGGGGTCTTCAGTAGCCCAGGAACATACCCATGGACTCAGAATAAGTCAGTAATCTTATTTCGGGTGTTTGATACCCTCTGGAATAACCTGATTTCCTGTCAGACTGTTTCTGTTGTGCTCTGCTCAGTTGGGCGCATCTTCCGGTCTCTTCGGGTGCTCGCAACCTCTTCTTTCTCGCTACACGATGCGCGATATAAACTGCAGGCTTTCATGTGCAAACTGCTGTCATTGCGGGGATACGGCTTTGCTGTGCAGTCATCATCGCGAACGGCTCACACTACGCGGCCGTTTTCTGTCTGGTTTACCCACCGCGCGTCCGGAATAGCTGGTGCTTCATAATTTGTGCACAAAGGGCTAGGAGCTTGGCTATCTGCTTCGCCTTCAGATGCTGCGTTTCGGGGACGCACGCTCTCTCGCTCTCGGTGCTCATGCTAGTCAAGGATCTAGCGTACTGAACTCGTCACTCTTCCAACTGCTGTCCAGAACCTCTAATCGTGGCTCCAGTGCGAGTGGAATTTCATTAGGCTGCGCGTGCGACATCATCTTCGCGGCAGTTCGTCTTATTCTGAGGGGCCACAGTCCAGTGCGTCCCTTGCAGATATCCCTTGTTTCAACACCGTAATATGAAACGTCCTGTGACCTAACTTGCGTGTTGCATCTCGTATTCTGGTTTATTGGGCGGGCAAGCGTCTCCATCACTTCCGACGAACGCGTCGACTGCGACGGTCCACAACAACCTGTCGCTGATGACGGCGACACTGAACGCGTGCATTATCTTGGGACTCGTTTCCCAAAGCTGTCTCTACCGACAGTGAGATAGTCACTGTGGTGCCTTGCTCCTTGCTTTCTCCGGTGCACTCTGGGCTGGTACTTCAGGTCGATGACGCATGTTCACAGTCGAGCGTCATGCTGGCGCCTCCTCCCCGACCTGTACGGAGCCCGTTCGCGTCTATTCCCCAAACGCCCCGTGCTTTGTGCCCAAGTGGGTCTCAAGGGTACTGGGACTCGCGCTGCGAATTGTCTGGGCACTGCCGCGGCTCGGCAGGGATTGATTTGCACCCGGATCGCTCCGAGGTGCCCGTTCCTTTGCTTGCCCGTGCACGACCCGTCCCGCGTTGGCTGCACCGACACCACGACGCTCGCCCGCGACGACCCGCAACGACATTCACGATACCTTGACCGCCGTCCCGCGTACGGGTTCCGTGAGTTATTCGTTAAGCTCAAGCTCGCGGTTCTGAACAATGCAGCAGCTGCTATGTCGCCGCAGCAGAATACGGACAGCCCGCCGCCGCCACACAACACCCGTCCGCGGCCGGCTACCATCTCGCGCGCACGAGCCAACACGTCGTTCACCGCCGCCATCAAGAAAAAGGGCGACCCGGCGCCGCCGACGGCCACGACGAGCAGCACCACCGCGTCCAGCGCACCGCCAGTGGACATTTTGCTGTCGTACCTCACCCCGCCACTGGAACCGTCGCTCTCGCATGCGCGCCAGCTTGCACAAGCCATTCCGAAGCTCGACCCGCTGCCACCAGTGACGAGATTCACCCCCGTGCTCGGCTCGCTCCTCGCGCAGGACCGACCGCCTGCACTACAGGCTGCTGGCGCAGACATCATTGCAGCCTTCCCAGCCTCGCGACTCAGCGACATGGAGCGTCAAATCTGGGCGACTCTTCTGCTCGACGCGCCGCTGGTGGACAATCCATGGAATGCAGACGCAGCGACACGGCGACTTGCAGCCCTGGACGCGCTCACGTCCGGCGGCTCCGAGGTTCTCGGTCTCGAACCGCTGCTGCTCAGCAGACTTCCCATGTGGATTGGCATCACGCTCGTCCAGCGCAGCGAGGAGCGTCAAACCTTTGCGGAGAACGTGGCCAAGTTGCTGCGCGCTGCGATGACGAACGAGAAGAACCGCGGCCTATTCTCCGAAGACGACGTCGTGCGCGTGCTCGCGTCGCTCGAAGAGTACGTCACGCGCGCGCTGGAGGAGCCTGTGCGCCGACCATCCTCGCCTGTCGCATCCACGAGACCGTCTGCGTCGCGCCAACCATCGTTTCACAAGAAACATCCCTCCTCGTTGTCCCAGATCCCAGCGGCAAGCGTCCCGTTCGACGCTCTTCCGCACGCCGCGCTCTACGTTCCGGCAACGTTGTACATCGACTTCTTCTCCGCTTTCCAACCTCTGGCATCCGCAGCGTACACCACTCATTCGCTACGTGTCGTTTGTCGCATTCTTTCTCAGTGCATGGCGCCTCTTCCTCCACTCGACGCCTCGCTCACGCACAACAACGATACGCCGCAAGCGCAACTCAACGAACGGATATCAGAGCTCTTACTTCTCCTTCTCGACAGTCGGCTGACGACGACGGTCCTGCGATCGCTCAAGCTTTTCTTGCGCGACCGTACGGTCTCGCTTGGCGCGTTGCGTGCTTTGCGCATACCGTTACGGCACTTTGCACGCAGGCGAATCGCACGGGCACGTGTGAGCGGCGACGCTGCGGCGAGTTACACCATGACGGGCGCTCCTACCGGTGTTGACGACCAGACGCTCGATCTTGCGTCCGGATGGCATACAGAAGGTTGGGACCTTGCGGCTGTCGGTGCAGGTCGGGCACTCGTTGAGGCGACACGTCTCTGGGTCGACTTTGGCGAGGAGCGGTGTCTCGAGGAGACGATTGACTTGCTCGCGGATGTCGCGTTCGAGGCAGATCTGCGGGAGGACTCGGGAGGATGGGAGGATGAGGAGCGGGCAATGTACGGCGAGGTTCTCCAAGAGCTCGTGCGTTACGCGCCCAAGGCCAAGTATGTGTTCTTTTCTTCCGCCCTCGTCATTTCCGGTCTTTCTGTTCTTCTTCTGTGTGTGTTTGCCTGTCATCACCCGTCTTCTTTCATTCTTCTTGCGGTGTCCTTTTAGTCCTGCGCTGACACGCCCGAAGACCCACAGCCGAGGAAGCCGTCCCACCGCTTCCAGTTATTCTTCCACTTTCCCCGACCGACCCGCCCGCGCCTAGCCGGCTCGTCAACTCGCTCGCCGCACTGCTCAGACGGCCGCTCTACCAACACCCGTCGCTCGAGCCGCCGATGTCGACGATACTGCTGTCCGTACCGAACAATATGTCCGACGAAGCGTTCAGCGGGGTTGTGGCACATTTGCGTTCGACGTCGTTGACACCGTCGACCGACAAGTGGTTGGACAACTTTCGAGATATCGTCGCGGCTGCGGGCACATCACCAGGCCGAAGGGTGGACGAAGCTGTTGACGCGCTGCACGACATGCATGTGTATCTCTGCGACAACGAGCTACACGACGAGCGGCGCGCCCTCATCAACTTCCTTCTTGAACATTTTCGTGGAGATCAGAAGATGCCGTTGCTCGACGGGGCGCTCAAGGTGCTCAAGGACGACCTCGTCTTGGAAGCAGACCCGGACGCCAAAGCGTTTTCTAGTCAGGGAGAGGCCACGTTGCGTGTGATACTTGAAGCGACGCGTATGGGCGATGGATCCATGCATCGCGCTGCCCAGTCGGTTCACGGGCCTTCGCAGCCAGATACTACTCCCGTCACGTCGCCCACTCTGGCTAGTCCGCCGAAGGAGAAAGAGCAGCCGCGCAGTATACGAGCCTTTTTCGGGCAGCTCACTACACCGCGCGGAAGTGACATGCGCATCGATACAGTCAGTGCGCGCGCGGGCACACCGATGTCCAACAGCGGCTCCACGTCGACCGCGATGCCCACGCCCACTGGCGGCGTGCCTCCCCCTCTCCAGACGCCGCCGTCTGCCGCCCTTCTTCAGCAGCCCGCCCTTCCGCCACCACCGCCACCACAGACATGCACTGCATGTCTCGCTGCTACCTCGCTTGTGCAAGCGTTCATCGCGCTTGCGTTCGCTCCGCGGCCTGCGCATTGGCTCGTTGTGCGGTTGTACACTGAGTGCATCGCGCTGCTGAAGCGCCATCCGCGGACGTGTACTCGTGCGCGGCTCGTCGTGCTCAACTTCATGATGCGATTGCGTGCAGACCGGGATCATAGGGTGTTTCTCCTCGATGGCCCATCCGTGGACGCCGCGACCAAGCCGCTTGCTCTCGTCGTTGGACGGACGCGCTCTGGACTGGGGCAGGTTCATGAAGACGCGCGCGGGCGAGGGAGAGAGCGGGAGCGGGATGCTACGAACAGTCGTAGTCGTAGTCGAGCTACAGCACCGTTATATCCGCCCGAGCTGCTTTGGGCTGTACCCGAGGACGTGCCCTTTGAACTACCGCGGGAGGTACGGCAAACTGAGGGTGTCACCACGCATGCTCCAGGGACCGACAACGACGGGATTCCAGTCCTTCTTACGAGCGACTACGTCGCGGCGCTCGCGAATCTCCTCACCGCTGGCGAAGAGCAGGATTGGGACGTCCTCAGCTACGTTCTTTGCCATCTTCCCGCTCAGCTTGCCAACAAGCACTTCTTCTGCGGCCCGAAGACCAAGAAGGAGACGAGGATGTTGCTGCTCGCGCTGTGCAACGGAATACGCACCGACGCGTATCGCCCGGGTGCTGGGACAGGTCTCAAGCCTCGCGACGCGAATGCTGCTGCGTACCATACGCTGGCGGTTCTCGTCAGCTATCGCTTGAGCTTCGACGAGCGCAAATTCCTGGACCATCTCGTTGATACCTTCCTTGTCGGGCTCGTGCCGCACTCGCCGACCGCAAAGCCCTGTCTCGACGCGCTGTCGCTTTGTGTCTTTGAGCTCGAGGATCCCATCACGCGCCAGCTGAGCGCGATCGTCGGCAAGCTCGTCCAGATCATGAGCAACACGGCTATGGCGGTGCACATCCTTGACTTCCTGGGCTTCGTGGCGAGCAGGCCGCAGCTTTTTGCCAACTTCACGGTGGAGGACCACAAGACGATGTTCGGTGTGGCGTTGCACTACTTGCAAGTCGTGCACAACCGCGACGAGGAGGACGGCAGTAGCTGGGCGCTCAGCCAGCACGTGCTCGTGTACAGTTACTACGTCCTGTACCTCTGGTTCCTCGCGCTCCCCATCTCGGAGCGGCGTACGCACGTCCCGTTTATCACACGCCAGCTTCTCCTTGCGAACGAGGGCAAGAATGAGATTGATGAGCGCACGGAGGTGTGCTTCGACTGGCTCATGCGATACGCGTACGCGAGCGCAGATCCCAAGCCGAGCCAGAGCTTCCTGCGTGAGCATGTCATGGCGCCACCCGACGCCCGTGTTGTCGAAAAGTCGTGGTTGTTCCCTACAAGCCTCCTCACCATCCGCGCCGTCGACAGGAGTGGCTGGATCGAGATCGACACCAGGCGCGCGTCTGGCAGGACGTGTGCGCTTATGCGCGTCGAAAACGTCCCGCTTGCGGGGCTGGGCGAGTTCGAGCCTGACCTCTTGTCCGAGGTCGCCGTCCTCATGCGCGACCGTGATCCAGAGTCGATGCTTCCTGCTGCGTTTCCAGACGACGTCACTGTGCGCGAGTCTTCCCCAGAGGTGCGTGTGGCAGTGTTCGTGTAGATGAATTCACGCTCATTTGCCTTCTTCCAGCCTCACATTGATCCACATGCGGTCTTGTCTGCGACGCCTACGCGTGCCGCGCCCAAGCCCGACGCAACAGGCGGTTACGTCTGGGCGGGGTCTGCGCCATCGCAGAGACGAAAGCCGGTCACTATCGATCCTGGCTACATCGCTCTTCAAATCTCGCCGTATCCTGAAGTGTGGCAGTCAACTCGCAACGTCACGGATGCCGAGGGTCTCGACCGCCTCATACGTGTTCTCGACGGAACACCCGTCATCGACACCCACGCCATCGGCATCTTGTACGTCGCGCCTGGGCAGACACACGAGACCGACATCTTGTCCAACCGGCATGGCTCCCCTGCCTATACTCGTTTCATCGCTGGTATAGGCCGCCTCATTCGTCTTGCCGGTCAACGCGATGTGTACACGAGCTCGCTTGTTCCAGAAATGCACGGCGAGTATGCCTACGCCTGGTGGGACGACATCGGCCAAATCCTGTTCCATACCGCCACTCTGATGCCCAATCTGGAATGGGATCCGCTGCGCTCGTACAAGAAGGCTCCAATCGGCAACGATGCGGTGCGCATCGTGTGGAACGACTCTGGTCTCCCTTATGACTTCGACACGATCGCAACGGAGTTCAAGTTCGTGAACATCGTTATCGAGCCCCATTCGCGAGGTACTGTCGCCGCCTATTCCGACAACAAGCACGAGCACGAGTACTTCAAGGTCACCGTCCAACGCGCACCGGATATGCCCGTGTTCGATCCTGTTGGCGAGTACAAAATTATTCGCGCCGAGAGCCTTCCACTTTACGTTCGGCAACTCAGCCTCCTCGCCGACTTCTTCAGCCGCGTTTTCGTCGAGACTTCGCGCGACAAGACTCGTTCTGAGTTTACTACCAACTGGCGTCGACGACTGCAGACTATCAAAAATTTCCGCGCTCGCCTTCCCAAACTCGAGCGACCTCAAGGCGCCCTTGGTGAGCAAGCCAAGCGCGATTTCACACTATTGTGTTAAGCCCATCCAAGGTGTTGTGTTTCTCCCGCATGGACTAGTTCCTGTCATCTTGTAGCCTACATGGATCCTGCTCGTCAACTGTTTCGCATCACACCACCACTCTTTTCATGTCTGTTCGCTCACGCATGTTTCATGATCACGCATAGCACGTTCTACTTCCTGTGTACTCAAGGCTCGTGCGTAAGAAACCAATAGCATTAGCATGGAAATTCGTAAAGAGCTAAGGACACAGTCCAAGAATTACAACAAGCTGACGAAATCGTTGGCAGTGCCCAAATCAAGGGCTTCGCCCCCGTTTTCAGTTCGTAACGCGTGCGTGAGTCGATGAAAGTGAAGACATGTCCGCGGATCAGCTACATGGCGCTCTCGCGGGCGGCATAAGATCGAGCCGAGTTGACCATCGTCCGGTCATCGTCGCGCTGGACGCTGCGCATAGCCCGCCACTCCGCGAGATCCTTCATCCTCATCCTGAGCCAGACGCGGTACATGACGTATGTGAAGGTGACGATAGCAGCGACGACGCCGAGAACGATAACCGCGATGAGCCAGCTCGGTGTATTCTTCTCGCTCGGGGCGTCGGGTGGTGGTGCGACTACGGCTCCGTATACTCCACCCCCGTAGGCAGTCGCGTCGTCGGGCACATGGGACTGAATTGGTCTTAGTATATAGTATACGCTCCGTTCCCAGATGCTGCACTCACGAAGTCTGGGGTCGAGCTTTTGGCCTGAGTCACGAATGCCTCCAGTGGAGCGTCCGGGGCGGCGTTGATGATCCCAACTTCACCCTCGTGGCAATGAGCTATGCATCCAAAGTAGACAGCTTCCAGAGGTGTTAGCAGCGCGTAGGAACCTATGCACGTGCACGTACGATGATCGTTGAGGAGTTGGATGCGGAAGACGGATGAAGGATCCGGGTGCCGTCCCGAGCTGAAGCCTTCGTCGAGAAACGTGCAAGGAGACTCGAACTGAGACTGAACTATGCTGTGATCTGCAGAGCTATATCCCCAAGACTTGAGTAACCTGATACGCTACACTGTAGACAGACGTACGCATTGGCGGGGAAGTGGAACGTGACGATGTCGCCCGTGTTGGCATGCAAGTTGTATGACTCCTGAGTCCCAATCTGCACCTGCCTCTGTACGTTAGATACGATGAACTAGAGCCTGAGATACTGTATACGTACGTCAACAACGGGCCAAGTATCAGCGCGGGGTAAGGTCATCGTGTTCGTGAGAATCATTAGGTGAGGGAGATACTTGGTTAGGAGAGTGTGGCGGCGGGCGGCGCGTACATATAGGGCGTGCGCCACCGTGGTTTTAAACCACGAACAATGGTTTCTTGCCCACGGATCACGTGGTCTGTCGGTTGCATTGCGGGCAGTGGCCATTGTGCACCGGCGCGTCGATCCGACGGAGATGAAGCTCTGCTCCCGGGATTTGGAAGCAGAGAAGGACTCAGACTTCGCAAATCAAGCCTTACTAGGTATGAGTGCGAAGGGAACGACTTTGAATTTGTAACTTCCCGATCCCAATCTCGTATATTACTTAGTTCATCTCCAGTTCAGCACTCCCACGTATCATGGGAATGCGACCACTCCGCCCTACTCGCCGAATTTAGACACACCACGCTCCCAGAACCGTGGTCCTGGCTGTCTCACAGTCACAATGGTCGCAGAAGCCTGTCTCCGAACGTCAGCCACAAACATTGGCCACCGATTCGTCATGACAACGTGAGTGCGTGTGCAAGCATGGCAAGCGCGTGGCCCTCAGAGTCTGATACCTGTCCAGGCCACGAATAGTGTGATACGCAGAAAAGCAGTGAAAATTTAACAGCAGCCAGGGATCGCAAGAGAGCGGCAGACATATGTACACCGCACGTCAAAGTACTAATTCCTCCAGTTCTGTTGGACGCAGGGAGGTGGAAGGTCGAACAAAGTATGTATCTTGGTCGAAGAATTGACGTGTCTCGGTACCTCTCCCCAGCTGGCCGACGGCGCCGTCGCCAATGGCAGGCTAAGGGTATGCGTCTCAGTGGATGCCTGCGTGAGCCGCGAAGACTCCAAGACAACCCGGATTGAGCGCAGTCGCGGGAAGGATGTCTGGTTGAGATGGCGGATCAGATGAACCATTTCCGTAGAGTATACAGAGGCTGCAGTTGCACCCGTATCGTGAATATCTATTTCTTCCAGGGATAAGTGAGAGGATGGAATGGCGCGTGTGAGATCGGCGTGCTTGGGGACTGTTATAGTAAGTTTACGCAGGTTGGGCGCGTTTGTTGCCACGACGTCTCGCGCCGACACCAGGGTTCCTAGCTCGAGATGCAGCAGGCGAGCTCCATGCGCTGCCACTATTTGCAGGATGCCTGGCCCACTTGGGATAGTACCAAGGAGTCGCATCGTCTCGAGCCGCGGTAGCGACCAACCCGCGACTGCACTTAGAACTTGGTTCATGGCGTCGTCGTGCGTGGAGATCAGCGTAATCTCGAGTAGGCGCAGCTCCAAAAAATGAAGAGGGAGCCCAGCAATGGCGGCACTCTGTACGGCTGCCCCGTTCGTCGAGAGGTCGATCTCGAGGGTGTGGAGGAAGGGGCACAATGTGAAAGGCTCGACCAGCGCCGTCCACGGCTTGCGCTCGGGGTAGCTGGACACGTGGACGTGTCTCAGCGTGTCGCGGCAGCGGCTCGAGAGCCCGGGCATCATCGCCGAGTATTGAGCGTCGTGCTGACCGACATTGGTGTACGTAGAGCAATTGTCGATAAACGTGATGAGTCCAGTCGTATGCAACAGTATGTCCCGCACGTCGAGTGCTGATACCAGAATGGCCGCTGGATTTGAACTGGTGTCGACGTCGAGCCGGCGAATCAGCGATCCGAGTTGCGGAAGGCCCTGAAGAGCTTGCGCCAGTCTGCGTGCTTGGCCTCGCTTGTGGAGCCAGACGAAGCGGAAGAGGAGAGTCGAAGCTGGGCCGTAAAGCTGTCGGCAGATGAGACAGAAGACACGTCGCGCGTCCATACTGGCGGTATATTGTGCGGGTCGATATTCAGCAGTGGAACTCGAGGACCCGGCTGTAAGGTTGAGCGAGTCGAGTGGCGTAGCGGACGCGATGTTGAAGATTGAGATCCAGAGTTCCACCGGGAGACGGCGGGTGGGCACGAATGCCGGGCACTTGTCGTCGTTGTCGCTGGTGTTTAAGGTAGCGGGGCGGTTTTGCTGTGGGTGCACGCCTTCTATATCTGATGATGAAGGCAGAGCTGTATATCGTGTCCTGCTATTATGGAAAGACGGACTGATCAGCTTCGGGGATCAGCCTCGGTGATGCCGCAGCATGCCTCGGCCGAGCAATCCTATCATCTGCCCGAGGCAGCTGATTCAGCATTATGTTAACCCGCCTGGGACTGACACAAGGAGGTGGTGGTGCAGCTGGCGAGTGCGTGCCCGGAGTCGGTCGGAGGAGCAGGGTGTGGTGGGCTCGGCAATTGCGGAACCACGAGCGCTATCAGCAAGTCAGGACGCGTGCGGGCGTGCGATGAGGGCGAGAACTACGGGTCGACAGTATCAAGGACTCAAACGCCTGGTCGGCGGCGGCGTGTGCGGTGTTGTGAGAAGGTAGGCGCACTCGCTAACACATTGTGCGGCGGCGGCGACGTCGTGGACCTGAGACGCGACGAGGGCAGCGAGAATGGCCTTCTATTATACCTCAGATCACGTATTTGCACTCCTGGATGACGTGGTTGAATATACGCGGCCCCTACCGCTGACCAGCCGTATTCTACTCGCAGCCTGAAGACGAGCAGCAGTAACTAACTTTCTTGGGGTCAGTCTTGCCTATCGGCTGGCAGAGAATACAGAGCTGCCGATAAAACTTGTCGGGAGTGCGTCCGCGCGGCTTCTCCTCCGGTATACCCTCAAGTTTTTCGAGCACGCAATTCACCTAACATTGCGCTGTGAGCAACAATCGAGATGACGAAGTGAGACGTGGAAGCTGCTCGCGGAGAGCACGCGCAGTACCGTCCTGCCAGTGATCCAACTCGTCGTCAAATGGTTCCCCGGCAGACTGATCGCCGTCCTTGACTGCGACCTCCGAAGCGCTGTCGGAATCGTTGACAATGAAGGCATATCGGTCGAGTCACCTCGGCACAGGCACTTTGAAGTGGTATTGACATCTGCTGCCCAAAATGAAGTGGGAACGGTAGATGTCAGGCGCAGATAGAGATGGTGTAGTATACGTACTTCCAATGCGAGCGTGTGTGTAGAGACATAGAGAACGAGACTAACGGCGTAATTGAGGACGCAAAGCGTGGATGCGTAGCAAAGCGGCGCTACAACGGCCAGAGTGAGATGCTGCAGTCGTGCAAGACGGCCACGACAAGATACCTGGAGCTTGTGATGGGATAGAGCAGATCATTTGAACATACATGCCGAGTCTGCCGCAAACCCCAACGCTGTGTCTAACACCTTGGACAATAACGAGACGACACGGAGAGTCAAACAGCGATAAGGCCGTCAAGACTTCGCCACCAGGAGGTGTCGTGTCATGCAAAAACCGGGCCTGAGGGCAGAGATGCGTAGATACGCTCTGCTACGCTGTTCTTAAGACGGCGATTACAGCGCTGTAGGCTCGATTTCCATACCGAGAGACGCAGCACAGCGCTTTACGCGTTCATCGATGTACTCAGCACCGTTATATACGCGCAAGTGACACGTATATCCGCCATTGTGCGCCGTGACCAGTTCAGCAAAGTCCTTTAAGCACTCGAAAACGTCGGATTCGAGCTTGGTAGAGAACAAAACGCAAAAACGCGTCGCATCGTCGGTACAAGAGATGTAGTAACAATGGCCTCCCTTAGCTTGGACGCAAGCAGGACCCCATTCATCGCTCATAAGACGCTCGCCGGCGGTGTTGAAGCGGTTCGAGGCCTCGGCGGGAAATGGTGTGCGCCTGTTTAGTCTGGATACACGCCTCACACGATGGCGACGGTGACGAGCCAGGGTCGATATCAAAGCCTTTGACAATGCCTTTTGTAGCCAGGGTGCGCAAACCAGAAAAAGATAAATGTCCGTAGCAGCGGTGCCACTCGTCCCACGAGTGCGCACCCGCGCGCCGCAGTTGCCACAGCAGGCGACGCGCAACGTCCAAGAACCCGGTATAGTCATCTGGACTGCTCTGCGCGAGCCAGTGGCGCAGACTGACGGAATGGGCGAAGTCGTCCGGGTAGCGCGCTGTTTGCGCAGCGCAGGCGAGATGCGGAAACGACAGTGCCGACGCTGTGCTCGACGATGACGAGGAGGTCAAGGGTGACCTTGACACGGTGGAAGAGCTCGAGTGAGTCCCATTGTGGTTCAAGAAGGGAGGGCGAGGGGGAGGGCGATGGACACGGTCTTGGGACATCCGAGTTGCTTAAACGCGGTGTAAGCGGCCTGGGGTGCGGACATTTCGCTGTGGAGAGCGACGACAGCGAGGGACGTGCGGGACTTGTCGTGGGCTAACTCGTGCGGGCGGATGTAATCTAGGTCGAAGAGAGGCGCGCAAGTGCTTTGTCCGACTCCGACGTACCTCCCTCCACCGATGCTCTTTTGCTGACGCCGTCTCCACTGTGTCCGATCGCATACACCAAGCTCACCTCGCGCAGCGCCATTTGCCCCACGCTACGTATTCCACATCTTGCCTCGGTCCGCTCATCGCAGCCTAGGTACTCAGAATACATGGAATGCCCATTAGTCAGCACAGGTCCGAGCTGACACCAGCTGACAGGCAAATGCGTGTGGTGCTCGGCGGGATTGCTCGGCCGAGGCATGCTGCGGCATCACCGAGGCTGATCCCCGAAGCTGATCAGTCTGTCTTTCCATACTGCTATGACTACGAAGCAGGTCAGCGTCCAAGCACCTGTGTGGTGAGATTACGAGCCTTGGGAGCAACCAGGAGTTGGGAAGTCTGGACGACCAGCGGTGTGCCGCAGACGTGGTCGATTTTTGATGGGCTACCATGTTGCGGGGACAAGGGCTTACACATGTTGGTGGTCTGAGATAGAAATACAAAGCCAACCGCCGGTGCGTGTGCCGCGGATAGTCCCGCCTCCGCGCCCTACGGACTATCCGGCGACATGGGATTGTTTCGCTCACCGGATTAGACCCTGGCGATCGTCTCAACAGCGGCCGCAACGTGATTTCACTAAATTATGGACTGAAGCGTTCTCGCGACTATAGAGAATGCTCGCTTTGCGAAGTGAATCTGACCTGTTACAGTCGGTTCCCAGCTCGTCGACCTTACTGAGGGTCAATTCCGAAGCGTCAGATTTGATGAGGTGACAGAATTGCGAACGGGGACTGAGCAGTCCCTGAGATTCCTTGCCGGAGGCGGCGTTGGCAAGCGTCAAGCATTCAGAAGCATTCGAACTTCGAGCCAGATGTGCCGGTAAACTGCCTCAGCGCCCTGACCGTTTAGACGTCACCCGATGATTCGAGCGGACGCGTTGCGTTACAAAATTGAGTTGAGATCCGAGACACGAGGAGACCAGGGTGGACTTCGATCGACGTTGTGCCAAAAAACTGTGGGAACTTGAAATCTACAGGTCCCGTCTTAGGCGTTATCATCCAAGCAGAGGATCTTTAATGACCTGATCGGGGATGCATCACAGCATTGCTGGGTATGTGGACTGCCCGAGTAATCTCGCCAGGAGCGGGGCACTGAGGGCAGCACACCTGTAAAGGCATGCGGGCGGGCGGGTCTGTGCGAAAGCATATTATCCTAGCGTTTTGCAGGATTTTGCGAATCGATGTCACACGTGGAGGGAGTGGTGAGACTGCTGCGACCGATAGACGACAACAGTATAGGATTGATCTGAGAATAGCTCTTAGTATAAAAGTGGAATAGTGACAATATAACTTTAAGTTCACAGCCGTTTTACAGCCATTGTAGAACCTCCACAGCCTGCAACAGCGTCCTGCCGTCTCCTCGTACAGATACCCGGCGGAGAGCCAGTACTTTGAGATCTTGTCCATGACGCAAATAGCGAATAAATTTCGCCAGTACTTTCGCCTTGACGGAGACTCCGCGGCCTTCGACATCGACCAAGCGGAGAAGCTCGAGTGAGTCGAACTGCGGTGGAGACAC
>KV426182.1:0-19112 GCA_001632375.1 Exidia glandulosa HHB12029 | reverse complement strand
GTTGACGAATGTGCGACATGTGCCGTTGCGCGGTGAGCGAGATCGCCCGAATAGAACACGAGGGATATGATCGCAAGTCGATCCGTAAATGAACGAGCGCATCGTTGGTCCGAGCAATGATGTTGACGAGGTGTCGATACTCCGAGGGACATAATCCGCAGAGCGTGCTCCAGAACGCAGGCATCTTCTTGATTACCTGTTGTCTCCAGAGCTGGCAGACGTGACTGGCTTGGATCAAGTTGAAGAATCTTCCGCCAGAGTAAGACGACAACGCCGAAGTTGGAGGTGGAAGCAGGTAGGAGAAGATCGAGCGCAAAGTCTCGCGAGAGAGGTCGTTTATTGAGCGTCCGGGAGCTGGTGAGTCGTGGAGGCGAGCGAGCAGAGACTATTTGTTGACAGGAGGAGTGTCCAACCGCTCAGCTAAAGAGCGAGAGGGAGAGGCAGACGGACTCGGAGCGGACGGAGGAGATTCAGGCGACAGATCAAGATCCCGACGAGGTACTTCAGGGCTTGCTGAAGGTGTGGCGAGTGAAAAAAGAACTTTGGAACTCTCGGTGCTGCGAGCTGTTGGTACTTCGATCCAGGATTCTCGCCTTGGAGGTTCCGGGGCACTGGCATCCGTTTCGAAGTTGGCCGGTGACTGAACTGCAGCAGAGAGAAGTTCTGGACAGCCAGACGGCGTAGTAGGGCGCATCGCGGCTTTTACGAAGTCATGAGAGTCGAGCGCCTCCGAGACAGCTTGGCGGATTTCGTCGAGGACCCCAGCAACGGCGTCATCGCTGCCGCCGCCGTTCAGCACGTAAGATGACGGTGGGCGTGTGACGCGCACCTGATGCGCGCCAACGCGCTCTCGACGACGACATGCACGACCATCTGCAGAGCGTGATGGTCGCGCCAATGCAGCATCGCGTCCGGCGACATGGTTGGGGGCAAGAACTGAGACGCCTCGCGGGCTTTACCGCTTCGAGCTGTCAGCGAAGGTTCAGCGTCATAGATATGATATCTTAGAAAGCAGCATTGGATGTACCGACATATTATAGCAGGTGTGAAGAAAGGAGCGGGTATGGCTAGGGAGTGTGACATTTTGGTGGTACGTGTACAAGGTTACATTACGAGAGTCACAAGCGCAGACATGGAGAACAAGGGGTGGATAGGAGAAATAGGGTCAAGGAGTATGTGAAGAGTACGATGGAGGAGATAGGGTTTCGGGAGAGTCAGAAGGAGCCGCGACGCGCCAGCGACAGCGCGACCCGATATGCGTATTGCGACACTCCAGCTTGCCCGGCTTCTTCCTCGTCCATATCCCACACCCGATGCGTGAAGCAGAGATGCAGGCCGAGATCGTACATTGAATGGAACGGGGATCGACATTCCGCACAACAGGGAGGGAATGGACATTGAGTGTCTTGTGGTTGAGCGGGACGCAGAACGATCGCAGGTCCTAAAGTCAACGGACCAAGCGGCGGAGGAGGGTGGGGCGCTGGAGCCTGGGATTCCTGAAGCACCGCCTGATATCGGACAGATGCCGCCATGCCTGGGCGCACGTAGCTGAGAACGCGTTGACGGTCTGGAGTGCGGAGGAACCGGTTGGGACGTGCGCTCGGTGCGCCGGGCGGTGCACTCAAGGATACGAGAAGCCGGGTCGAGCGCGGCGGAGTCACAGGCGGCGGTGACGGTGACGATGGAGGGGGTGTGGGTGGTGTAGACATAAGAGAAGAGGAAGAGGGCGGCGAACGAGCGAGCGAGGTGGTAGAGAGCGATGAAGGAGCGCGGATACAGGCGACGCACCAAGCTTCCTCGCTTTTATACCGGAATAAGGATGCAGCGGAGTCAAAGCGTGGTCCTTGAAGCGTGTTGAGGACACGCGTCGCCGCACGTGATGCTGGGAATTGAGCGAACGGTGGCCAATCACAGAGTGAGTGGCGTTGTGGACGGTGTACGGATAGGGAACGTACCTTGCGAAGAAGCACCCGTGCGTGGTCTGGAAAATACAGTGCGTGGCCCAGGGCTCAGGCGACGCATATACTGGATGATGGATTCTTGCGTTGTGGTGGACAAGGCCAAAGAGAATGGCTCCAACCGGCAAAACCGACGCCCGTTTCGTGGGAGCCAGCCGCTACCTGCGCGGGCCCAGAGTTGCTGCACCGTGCTGCAAAGTTGACTGAGGCTCCAGCATAGCGGGAAGACCCAACGCTGTGACGGGGAGAGGTTCGAGGGATCAACTGGTTTGCTCTCCGCTGATCCGGCGTCGGCGCTCTTGACAACATTGTTCTTGCAACCGATGACGCTCATTGGCTGGAGCGTCAGCCACAAAGCCGTGAGGACGAGGACGGAGAATACAGCTTTCGCGGCGAGAAAATACGAAGTTCCTAGAACTTGCAATAGACCGTAGGAGATCTGGCGCTCAAAGCAAAGTCGGAAGTTCGCGACGTTTGCGACCATTGCTAGGGCCCAAAAAGCGTGATGAGGTTGCAAGAGACTGCAGTGAGAGTGATGGCGGAGAGCGGTTAGACGAGACGCCGAGGAGCGCCAAGTCGGCTTGGTCAAACGCAGAACTGCCCTTCGTAGAGTAGGGAAACGAGGCGCTCCCGGCGCGAACAGGATGCGTCGACGGGGCACCAGAGCACCGTGCTGTCAGAACTATCGTTCCCTCATCCAGAGCGCCAATGCGCTCATAGAGCGTCCACAGCGCCTACCTATCAAGCGCCTGCCACCGCAACGGCGCTTCGTCGGAGACAGTTGAGTATAAGAGTGTCCTCTCAAACCTAGAGAGAGTCGTCACAGCAGTAATACTCGCTTCTATGTCTTGTACGCCCTCAGCCTCATCTTACGTGGATTGTGTCGTTGCCAGTAGCAGCAGCAACGCCGACATGACGGAGATCGTTGCAACGTGCGTAACGACGCGATGTCCGTATTCGACCGACAACTCCACGCTGACGCTTAGCACAGACTTTGGGACGAGCTCCTTCATACGTTGAACACAGAAACGACAAAGAGTGTCAAAACGTCGGTCGCGCAAGTTGATGAGAATTTCTGGCTAGGAAAGCTTGTAAAGCTCGAGGTGCCATGTTGTATCATGTAGCCAGTCATGTGGCCAGTCATACTGGAGTATCGCCAGATACTATGGGCGATTAATGCCTGCGAGAGCCCGTAGGACCAAGGCAGTACTGGGCAGTGAGAAAGAGAGCAGTAAAGAGCTCGCGAGCAACGTCGAGCAGTGTTGGCGTTCCTAATATTCACACGCCCCAGCGAATAGTCGCGTGCGTACGCTGACGAAGTCAGCCTGCGCATCTCGGTGTCAAAGCCTGAGAAGTTTGGAGTCAAGTCATGTCCGGACTCTTTCGGGACATTCCGCACCTTGACTTGTCGTTGCTTGACGCCAGCGGGACTATTCGCATCTACTCGCTCTCTGTCTGCTCACAGGTCGGACTTCTCTTTCTTGCGCTGGACGGAAGCCCCCAGTCGGGCGCGTCCACTCGTACCGACGCGCGTCTCTAAGCTCTGCAACGGCCGATATGAAATAACGTCTCTGGTTCACTGGCACTACTATTGACATGGCGCGGAGCAACAAACTGGGTACATGATTGGCACCGGCGCTTAACCTTCCGCAATGATGGCCATCCTTCAAAGTCCTGAGAGGCAGGCCGCACAGACAGGCTGCGTAGTCCGTTAGACCTATGCTCCTCGCCATGCAGAACACATACCGCGACCGACTCGGCACCCAAGAGCGCCCCGAAGCAAGCGATGTCCGCAAGGGGGTCTGGCGCACAATCAGCAACGGGCGCTTCGATCTGTGGTTTCACTCACTGGCGCCAAGCTCGGCAGCCGCGGCTCCGCATGCAGCGATTTCTCCAGCGTAGGCAGCGACGCAGGCTTCCCAGAATCATCACTGAACATTTTTTGGAGACATTGTGCTCGATTTGCGTACCAAAAGCGTTGCACTTGGCTGAGATCCTAAAGACGATGTCGCCTGGCGGCTTGCCCGTGGTGGGGACGGTCGCGGCCGAGGCAACGCTGGCGATGGTGAGGACGATGAACGAGGTGAACTTCATATCTGGCTGAGGAGTGGGTTTGCGTCTTCAAGATGCTGCGATGCTGTAGTTCGTCTTGGCTCTCTGGCTGCAGTTTTTATACCTCGACGAACGAGGCACAGGCACACCCGGCCTTTGTGAACTCACGACCACGGTTACTCCTCAGGATCTCGTGCTCTATTGCTCTGGACTTGCTCCAACACTCGACCTTCCACGTCGAGACACCATCTGTCAGGATTGTCAGTTGGCGGGTGCTTTTCGACTTTCGATTTTGACGCAGTTGTTTCGGTGCTGCAGATCCCCCGAGTCCGGTTCGCGCATTCAACGGGCTACTCGTGTCTTCGACGCACTGTGTCTCGTGCAGTGTTTTCCTAAAGTCTTCGTCGCGCCATTGACTAGTCATCGTTCGGTCTTTCGGGTGCTGAGCGTGACGCACGTCAGGTTTCTGTCCGGGTCTCCACCTGCATATCTCGAACGCTCTCGTGCGAGCGTCCCATCAATTGTTCTCACATTCGATGGCAGTACGCCTCTGTTGCATCAGGGTTGTCCGTAATGCTACATCTGAGCACCAATGAAACGGCAGCAGCAGAACTCGCCGGCCATACACCAACCGTGGATTGGCGCGAGCAGTTGCAGGTCGTCATGTGCGGGAGTCTGGAACTGTCGGCATCGTATTTGTCGGACCTTATGCGGTCGGGGACTGTCGTACTGTGAGCTCGGAGTGTTCGTCGTTATTCCCCATACTACGTCCTCTCCAGAGTCGCAGCGTCCGGGAAGCAGTGACAATAATATCTCGTTCTCGGTCCCTACTTCTCTGCCTCTCTGCTAGAGCTCTTCGTACAACGAGCTCCTATCCTGCGATAGATGTCAAAGTGGGAATCGGCAGCCGGAGGAGCGTTGGACGGATGGCCGAATGTGGTCATCGGACGTCCGTGCCTGAAGCATCATCCGCTTTTGACAACGTCAAGAATGAATACTCCAGGATCGACGTCTCCGTCCACTCTCCGTCTGCTCGCGGTCAGTCGACAGGCTATTCTTAGCGCCACCGCAACATTTGACAGGCTCTCTATCCCCAGGACGTATTCCTCTGATGCTGTCAGCAAATTCATTTCTAGACACGGTGTCGATGCGGAAGAAATGTCGCCAACCGGCAGTTGTAGAATGTCCAGCGGTCGTCAAGTTCTCGGTATTGGATACGATACGGATGGCGATTGCAATCATTACTACGAATACATGCACAACAAAGGGAACAGTCCAACAGCCTTGGTACACGGAGCCGGGAACTGAACTTTGACTGTTTGACGATCTCTACCGCTGCTCAAATGTCCTCCGAGCGCGCTCTCTCAAGCTGGCTGGCCAACGCAATGCACCAAGATCCGCGTGGGACTCCGTACGACGCGATACTTTTCTCGTCGCAGCGTACTCCAGGATCGGTCCCGTGCGCATCGACGATGTGGACGACGAGATCTTGAACTTGAGTAAACTGGGCGCCGCACGGTCCTGTTCCGTTGTTGCAGTTGACAGTGGGAGTGAAGTTGCACGTGTATGTCTGGGCGACATCGACCGTCCTCGATGCGGATGTCCCGGTGTGGCGCATGGGCGACTGCGCGTCGTGGCGGCCGTCGACGCCGGCGTCAGGAAACGAAAAGGCCGGAAGTAGATTATTCGCTATGGCGAGCAGCGGCTGCGACGACGACGACTGTTGAATCTCGAAGATGTTGAACTTCGGCTGCGGGAGGGTGTTCAAGGGAGGGCGTCGTTTGATCTGGCGCTGTGGTGCAGAGGCAACTGGAACGTGGGACTCTTCAGACTGAGAGCCGTAAGGTGTGGAGACGTTCATGGGCGAAGTCTGAGATTGGGAACAATGCTCCGGCGCGAAAGAGGCTTTGTATACGTGCCACCACCGCCACGTTGATGAACTGAATGTGCGTGGCCCAGTCATATCGGGCGTTCGCCGCAGGTAGACAATGAGGAAGGGACGCTTCTTGTGACTCTATGCGCTGAACTCATCACCATGTCACGTAGGTGGTTGTGCACGCGCGGAACGTAGCCAAAGACCGTCTGCACGTGACTTGAACGCGCGTGAATGTCCCTTACTTGGATTCAGCTGTAAAATCAAAGAACATTCCAGTTGTGATGAGTCTGAGAACGGTGAGAGACTACTCTGCAGCGACAGTTACCACTTCGCGGAGACCGGGAGCTTCGGGCCGTTTCCCGTCCTTTGTCTTCCTTCCACGGCCACCAGCGGTGCGCGCGACCACGCTCGCCGCATCTGAACACATTGGACTGCCCATCTACACGTGCAGGATCCCGTGAGTGTATCTAACGGTATCGAGCCAATCCTCGCTATGCTCATGCGTCGTCGCCATCACTTGCTTGCCATTTCCTGCCTCTTTTGCTTGACCCGTAGACCACGCAATTTAATCGCCAACTGTATGCATCGCGCATGGTGTTGCTTACGGGCTGCTCGACCCGGAATTTCGAGGCGAACGCGATTTTTTGCATCTGCTTAAAATGTTGCGAATGCGCATGGATTTCGCCTGGTGGCTCAGAAACGGATTCCATGTCCTCATCCCCGCATTCTTCAAGTCTTTGACTGTTGTTTTGATTCTCTGGATTAGGTGCGTTCCAACAGTTTTCTCAACTTTCGCAGGTCTCCCGTCTCTCCAATCCCCGCGGTACGTCTATCTGATCATCCCACCGATCCATCGTCGAATTAACAGGTCCTTTAGATCTGGTCTTCGAGTTCAAGCAGGCAACAATGTATAAATCCGGTTTCCAGCACCACAGTCCAGCAGTCACGTACATTCATCGTATCACCCCAAGCGTCATCAGTCATCGTTCATCGTCGTTTCACCGTGCAAGCCGTTCGAAACCGCGCTCTCTGGGCCCCGGGAACGCATGAGACGGCGCTCCCATAGGCCAAGATCTACCAGACATAATCGCCGACGGTCGCCATCGCGTCATCAAAGGAAGCGCCGTCGTCAATCGGGAGCGCGACATCGTGGGCGCTGTTGCTGGCGACACTGATTCCACCCCATCCGGCGTCGATGTTCGTCCTTTCTACGGGATCGACGTCGGCCCAGTCGCCGTACCCAACAGCGGATTCGGCGTCGTTCCTCGCCGCGCGGGACGTAGAGTACACCCCGTCGTTCCGCACGTCCTCCGTCGACCGTACACTCGAGCTGCTGCCCCATCTGAGGCTCGGTACCAGTGCCGCGCCTGCGTTGGAAGGACGACCTGCTGTGGAGTCGCTCCCTGCGTCTGCGCTACCCCGCGGTGCCACGGTCGGAACACTGTCGTCGTTCGAGCGCGCTCCGCTGGTGCTGGCGTCGATGTAGTCATCGTCCAGGTCGTATTCACCGTCCGCGTCCTCGTCGTACTCTGCATGCCCGTCTGTTGCGAAGGCGCCACTGGCTCCTGTCGCGCCCTCCTCGCGCTCGCCGTCCGCTATCGCCGGCGTCAGCTTGTCGGCCTGTGGCAGCTTCAACTTCGACGTCTCCTTCTTCAGCCACGCCAAGAGCTCGTCCTCTCTGACGACGCTGTCACCCTTCGCGGCCTTCTCCGCGCTCTTCACCGCTTTCTCGGAGAAGAATTGGCTCGAAGGCTTCGCGAGCACGCCGCATCGGCGCAACCACTCCTCGTGGATTCCTCTCGCGACGACCGCGAGCCAGACCGGACACCACGTGCGATGTCTCTGCGCACCATTCGTTCCTCGATGAATTAGCAGGTACCTGCATGCTGGGCACGTGCGCAGGCCACGGTGGTAGTCGCTCGTGTGCTTGCTTGGGGTCGCGGTGGCGGGAAGAGGGACGTGGACGCCGAATTCGTCCCAGCACGAAGCGCAAGTGGATGACGACTCCGTACCATGACCGCCTACGACCTTCTTCAGCTCCGCCTTGAAGCTGTCCAGGTCTCCATCTGTTGGCGTCTCGGAGTAACCGGGGAGACACTGCAGCGCCTCTTCGATCGTCTTCGCGCTCATGATCTTGTCGAAGAGCCGCTGTATCTTGTCACGTTTCAGCTCGTTTGTGTTCTCCAATGCGCGACCGCAGGCCGTGCGTGGCTTTGCACCGGGTTTATCATTGTTGCTTCCTTGGACGCTGGGTCCAGGATTGCCGGCCGAGGTTGAAGCAGAGGCGTCCGCATCGGCGTGACGCTGCACCAGGGGGATCAGTTGCGAGGAGAGTGAATGGTGCGTAGATTTGCTCACCTCGCTCGCCCTCGGCTTACGCTGCTGTGGCTCTCCGCTCTCTACCTGAGCGTCAGAGGAAGGTGGCTCCGTATCGGCGGGCTTCGACCTGCGTCGAGGGTAGTCAGTCGGTCGCTCGCCACTGCACGACGAACACGTACTTGTTTCTTCCCCGGCGCCGCTTGGGAGCCGACACGACCTCATGTCCGTCTTCCTCCTCCTCAAAGGCTTTACGCTAGCGTAAAATGTTAATATGTATGATCGCGCACGGTAGTGATCGACTTGCCTTGTTCGAGGTCGATGGCACGACGCCGCTTTCATCAGCGGTAGCTGGAGACGGTTCTACGGGTACTGTGAGGTGCAAGGGCGCCCCAAACCCGTGTGCAGATTGCAGCAGCGGTGGCGGAATCTGTGTCGCTGACAGGCCTGGAGGCCGCGGAACGAAGGATCCATCGTCGTCGAACGACCCGAACGTCTAGGCATGTCGCATAAGTACTAGACCCACGCAGAGTATCATTAAAGAGCTCACAGTCCCCAGTGTGCGATGGGAGTGCGCGTCAGCAGTCTGTTCCCGGAACTGGAAGTCGTGCATGCGGCGCTGCGTCTACGTCAACACGCGCCAGCGGCTGGAGCGAATGTGGACTCACATCTGTGCTATACTCCTGGTGGAATAGGTTGTCACCGCCATGGCGCGGTTCAATATTGAAAGACGGTGGATTGAGCCGCCCGCTCGCTCTCGTTGTTGGCGATGGCGAAGCGCTAGCGTCCCATGAAGTGGTCGCGATCCTAGCCGTGGTCGTGGCAGAGCCGAACTGTTGCGTAGCAGGCACGCCCGTGGTGGTTGATGCGCCGCTCGCATGGGAGCCCAGGTCCGGAAACAGGGTCGGCAGATCCTACGCTCGAGTCAGCGCGATCACACTCTGGTAGACGACGCTCACAATGTGAATGGGTTGCCCAGCTTGAAGAAAGTGGCCGAAGTGCAGATCTTGCTCTGGGGGCGTCTGGAATGTGTTTTCAACCTGCACGACTATGAGCAGACCGTACTACACAAACTGTCCGCGCGCGACTGGGAGCCTGGGACCTACCGCGTCGTTGTGCACCGCAAAGGGTGCCCCGGGCTGAGTGTGCGGGCGTCCAGACAACATGGCGGGACGGACGATGTGGTGGTTCAACGACACTGAAGCGCTCGGAAGCAACCGCTCATTGTCCGCGAGCGGGGTTGTCCGTAATGCGGACAAACAGCGCTGCCCCTGTTGTGACATCACGTGACACGAGCGAGTGCTGGGAAATGCGTGTGGGGTCGAAAAGGCGTGGGCGGCGTATAGGCAAAGCAGGGACCCTGTGCATATCCTCATCTCAGTGAGGTCTGCTCACCTTGGGAGGCAAAAGTCAATCCTTTACATATGAGACTCAGTGCCACCGAGGCGGTACAATACACGAGACGTCGTCCTCTCATCTAGAAGGATCTATTACCTGTAACTTACCTTCCCCCGCCCGATAAAACCGCCCCGCGAAGGTCGTACGACAGTGCCAGTGAAGCTTGCCGGGGATTCACCTCTCCTTTCTTCCAAACTACAGTTCTGCCCAGGGAACTCCTCTTTTATTTAGCTCTCTATTTGATTCGAGGCAAAACAGAAAGCCGCTGAGTATAGGTCTACGGTGAATGTGCTCCATATGATCGACACGTTCATTCCCATCTCTACAAAGAACTCCACTAACGACACCAAGTGCGACCAGATGTTACTGGAGGGTCAGGACCTAACTTGAACTCAGACCACTTCGGTCCTGCCGCTAAAGGGATCGATACTGTCAGAAAAAAAGATCGGCACTTATACTTCAATGTAAGACTATATAGACCCTCGAAGGGCATGTAAGTCGATGGCCGCTTATAAGCTTCTGAATATGCCATAATACCCTGACCTTAAGCGGTCATAGGCCTATGGCAGCTTATAAGCGGAACCCGGCTTATAAGCGTTATAAGCATGATCGGCCCCTGCGACCGAAAAGCTCTTCCGATCCCACCCTCGCAGCTCCCGCTCACCTCGCGGCTCCGCCCTTTCTCAGGCGGCTGCTGTGAGGCGGGTGGCTGCAAGGCGGGTCGGATCTAGATCTAATCTAATCTATACTAATGCTGTAAACGTCAGTTCATCCGAAAGCATGACCATATGCTCATCGGATCTTAGTGGTCTGGCCATGGCCCAGGACCATCCCACCAGAGTTTTGGTCCATCTGACGGCCGCCGTTAGGTGACTCACTTCCAGCAAACTTGTATCAGTCACGATTCCGCGCAGCGTGGAGGTCAACGAAGTGGGGATTGGATGAGGGCCATGATTGTAGAATACATTACGCTGCGCAACAAGAGCGCACGACAACTAACCGCTAGCGCTTCTTCCTTCGCACTGCCTTCTTGCGTTTGCCCTGAACGTCCGCGCCGGGCTCGTCGAGTTCGACGGCGTCAGCAGGGTCAGCGGGAACCCGAATGGGAACCCGACTGACGCTGCGAGGCTGCGACTTGGGCGGCGCATGGATACAGTGCGGCTTCGGCGCCGCTGTGTCGTGCTCTTCCTCGTCTGATGATGGACCCACGTACGGTGTAAGGTTGTGCGGAGACAGCGGGTGTAAACGACTCACCAAGTGATCAGTGGCGCTTGGGGTGTCTTGCGCCGCCCGTAAGACGACACTGGCGCAGTCGGCAGCGCATCCGAGTCGCTGGCCCCTCCTCACTGCCGCGTTGTACGCGACGGCCCGACGGAGGGTGACTGCTATTGAAAGCGTTAGCAAGGAATATAGGACCGGGAATACGGGACGCACATTGTCATGCCGGACGGAGCCATAAGCTGCAAGTCATCGTGGTGGCTAGAGGTGCCGTGCGCCCCATCTATGCCAATGGGGCGAGGTAAGGCAGAGTGCGGCGCAGCCTGCGTCGCGGTTTGGGGTTGGTTCGCGTCACGCGAGTGGCCGCTCCGCGCCGATCCAGGCCGGTCAGTGCATACACGGACAACGTAAGGGACAAGGAGACGTACGAGGTGTCCGTCTGTGCGCTGTGTTGCACGTTTTCGCAACCCGCGACGGTCGGCCAGCCGTGAGAGCGGCGCGCCACGAGCGTGTCACGCTGGGCGCTGGAAAGTGTATGCGGGACGTGGGGGATCGCAATCGCGAGCCATAGCGACCGTAAACCTGGAAATGATAATCAGTCAATCTGACGGAGAATGTGTGGGATGCGACATACTAATTAAGCGGTGACCGCGAGTCCGCCATGTCCTCGTCGTCGTCGAATTCGTATGCCGCCTTCCTAGAGCGTGAAGCGCGCGGCTGCTCATCGTCGTCCTCGTCCATATCCATTTCGACGCGCGACGGCCGCCGCCGCACTACTGGCGAGCGCGAGATGGGCGGCGGTGCAGGTGACGCGCGTGACGAGCCGTCCGTGCTGTGCGTCGCCGGGAGGTCATCGTCCCATGTTGGGCTATGCGCGTGTATGGTAGACGTAGCATGGGTGTACGCGGTGCGCGGTCGGGCGATAGACTGGTGAGCGGGCGAAGGCAAGGACGGCTGCGGGCTGCGAAAATGAGCTGTGCCGCGTTCATTCTCCATGGCGAGTGATATCGTTGAGTAAGTAGCTGCAACATGACCCGACAATGACATGTTCCTCAGTCTGAACTAGCTGTAATGCAGTATGCTCTCATATTTCAATCTACTCAATTGTAGGTGCGTCATAAGCAGTCGACGGAACCATAAGCTATTATAAGCGAATGCCACTTCGCTTATAAGCAAGGCTCCCGCTCACAGTCTGTTACAAGCGGCGTCATAATCGATTATAAGTGCTTATAGTGTTGTATATACTTATAAGCCGCGAAGTTTTTTTCTGACAACGACGCACGGACGCTCACTCTTACAGGACTGGACGTTTTCACGGATCCTTCAGACTCAAACCCGTCGACAGCGGCCCATCTTTCAAGTCTCTGACCTAATGTCGCAGGGCCTAACTTTGAGATGCTTCGAGTCCAACCTGACGATATCTTTATGTCTAGTGTGCCTTCTCCCGAGTCCCTGTGCTCGCTCGCAGATGTCACAATCTAAGCCCTTACGGCACGCTCCCTAGTCTTTCTGTCCCATATCCGAGTCAATCGATGCTCTTTGATATTTCGAACTTTGAGTTTAGCCGGCTGACAGCTCCGAGGCCGGTGCGGTAAAGCCCGCGACGCGTCCCAGTTCTTGCTCTCAACCGTGATGCTGCACTGGCGTGACCATCACGCGCTGCAGACAGTCGTGCACGTCGTCGTTGAGAGCGCGTTGGCGCGCATCAGGTGCGCGTGTCATAGGCTCGCGGTCGTCTTCAGTTAGGTGCTGAACGGCGACTTCAGCGACGACGCCGTAGCCGACGTCTTGTCTGAAATTCGCCAAGCTGTCTTGGACGCGCTGGAATCCCAGAGCTCTGTGACATCCGCGCCGCCCACTGCTACGCCTACAGCTCATTCGTCGCCGAACAAGCCGCGCGCACGCTGTATCGAACTGCCAGAGTTTCTTAGTCCGGAAAGGTCCAAGGTTCATTTCGCACTCGCCACACCTGCAGCAAGCCCTGAAGTCCCTCGCCGGGTTCTGGATCTGTCGCCTGAACCGGCTCCGTCTTCCTCTCGCGGCTTAGCTGAACGCTTGGACATTGCTCCTGCCAACAAACTATCTCTTCTCGCTCGCATCCACGACTCTCCCACTCTCGCTCGCATACACGGCTCACTGTCTCTTCCCGCTCACGTCCATGACTCTCCTACTTGCAATCACCTTTCCCGCGACATTCTGCGCTCGATCTTCTTCTACCTCCCCAGCTCGACACATGGATTCTTCGACCTCATACAGGCTAGTCACGTATGCAGACTCTGGCGCTCCTGCATCCTCAAACACGCCGCGTTATGGAGCACGATTCGCGGCCTGTCCGCCGCAGAGTACCGACACCTCGTCACCATCATCAGCAGAACCAAGGACCTTCCCGTAGATTTGCAGATCGACCTCCGCTCGCGTCCTGCGTGCTCTCCCCGAGCACTCGGTCACTCCATCCAGCGCCACATCTACCACATCCGCCATCTCGAGATCTTCCTAGGCAGCGGACAGGTGCACGAATGGTACGCTCTCGCACAGGGGCTAGTAGAACTAGAAGCGCCGATATTGGAGTCGTGCACCATCTGGTTCCCGACTGGAATCCCACTTCCGCCAATGCTGTTCAACCGCGCTGCACCGCGCTTGAAGAGTTTCAGCGCGCATCTCGAACTGTTACCTGATATATGTCCCGCGCTGCGGAACGTCGAGTGCTTTGAGGCGTTATACGCCACGCGCCATCCGACGGAGACTGAACTTGCTCGTGTGACTGCACTTTGTCCTGCTCTGACGTCTTTGATTCTCGACTTGCCGCCAATCGTGACCGAGCTCGACTCTAGATCTGCGCCCGCGGGACTAGTATTACTGCCTCACCTCAAGTCGCTCCGTGTGACGGATTCGAATAGCCGAACCGGCGTCTCCGTCGTCTTGCCTGTATTGGATCTCCTAAAATACTCGAGGCTTCGTACGCTCCAGGTACTCACTCCCTCCGAGGCGACTTTACAAGCCCTCCGCTCGGCGATGTCGAATATCCAGAGCCTCTACATCCTACACGCGCCAGATTCTAAAGCTCAGATAGGCATCCAAGGCGACCCCGAGACACTCTGCATCTCGTTCTTATCGTCGCCGATGACTTGGATCGACGCTGTCTTGCAGCATCAGGGGATCCTACGCGGTCTGACGGGGCTGCATGTGGGTATGTCGATGCGTTCAAGCGACTGGGAGCAACTTTTCGCGGCGACGTTTCCGTGTCTGCATACCCTCACGCTCTATATCTGCGATTCTCCCTCTTCGGCGCTTGTCGTCATACTCGATTACACCTCCGCGAAATGGCATCTCCCTGCTCTTCGAACCTTGACCATCTGCGACCGCGAGCCAATCCTCGACCTGGAGCCTTTCGCGCGACCGACAGTCTCTGCTGCGTCTTTGACACGATTCATCATCGACACGCTTCAAGTTGCCACTTCAGGAAAGCTGCAGCTTACGATGGACGGTGTCGGGTTCGAGGAGAAGTTGAGCGGGCCGGAGACTGCGGCTCTTCGATGCGTCGTCGCGGGTTTGACTTGTCGGAATTATCCTTGCTAACTAACTGCTTGTTGTCCCTCACTGTCTCGCTCTCTTACTGAACTGTATCCGTCTCTTCACTGTATCGGCTCTCAGACCCCTTGGTGTTCGTACAGTAGTACGAATATATCCTGCTTTGTTCTTCGCATCGTTAGGAGACAACGACAACTTCCCGTGCCGCACACAGAGGACTCGAGAATATTCCACGGTCGGGGCAAGGACATGTACTCCCCGCCACGGAAAAACTCCGCCGATTTTGGCGCCGCACTTTCTGGCTCACACAGCATGCATACGACAAAGTTGTGATAGGATTATATGTACCTCTAGGACATTGCTCTTCGATACAAGGGAGAGAATAAAAATAGCACCCGCTGTTCCGAACTTGTGAGCGAATTGAGTCCGGCCCATCAAATGCAGAGGAGGACAGAGACAATTACCGAACCTGTTGAGCATGGAATATTATACCTATCCCATGAAATAACAGATCTAAATATTGACTTGAAACCTCATATGCCCTCCTTGGAGACCTATGAGCCCCTGTTTTTCCCTGTATTCTCCGCCACCTAGCCCGGCGTGTCAGGATTTTTCTGCCGCATTTTCGGCCTTAAGTCGGTTGTATAGATTCAATATATTACAGAGTAAAGTGTGATGTGGAAATGGGTTGATATGGGTGAGAAAATGAACTCCCACGTGGAGGAAGCCCAGATTCGGAACTTTTTGGACCGCCTCCGCGGGATCGACACCGCAATATCTTCGCATCGGCAGCACCTACTGCTTCACCGCCTATGAATGCTACTGAGACCTGTCTGAAGAGTCTCTGAAAGTAAGGGTTTAGTATGTTGACGCCTATTGACTGCGGGAGGGCCTGAGTTTGCCAGAGCGTACGAAATGTGCTTAAATCGCATATCGAGCGGGACACAGCATTCGCATGAACGAGCTTAGTGGTTCACACACATCTTGTATGTCTGCTATTAAATGCTATGAAGTATTGTGTCGATACATGTCCTGCTGCGTTGGGTAAGCCGGTCAAAACACGCCGCCGAAATCGGCGGAGTTTTTCCGTGGCGGGGAGTAGGGTATTTACGAATTGCGTCGTACGCGTCCTCTCTCTCTGAATTCATCTCATTAGTAAGCCGCCATCCGTCGTGAGCTGAGAGTTTTCAGTCTGCCAGTGAGTACTGTACTTGTGAGGGTCGGGCGCGGAGATATGAGAATGTGCGACGCTGAGACCTTACGGAAAAGCGTGGATAGCGCGACTGTGATATGAATTGAGGAAAGTGACGCGTAGTCAACGTTTCCGATGACGCTGAAGAGAGGAAAAAGAGCTGATATAAGCGACTAACTGAGAGGCGACCAAAAGGTGTCCCTCAGACGTCGTTGGCGTGGGATTTATATACAGAGCAAGTGAGTCATTACAGTGAGTCACGTGAATAGAGAGGAACAATCTGAGAGGCAGGAGAATATGTGAGAACATGGTAGAACCTACTGGAACAAGGAATAAGGAGGGGACGACCCGTCCTGTTACAGTACTGCACGGTGCACCCGACTTTGTTGGTTGCGCGGGACGTTTCTCAGTTTGTTGCAAGTATGTGTACGACCAGTGAGTGCGCAATGGAAAAGTGAAGCGAGTAGATCAAGCATTGACACCATCGTAGTGCACGTACTGGTCCACGATGTCCTTATCCACGTCAGACCCTCTCGTGCTTTACGAGCGTCGCGTCGAGACGTCCGAGTTGACGGGCACTGGTCAAGGGACGCGCTGCCCCTCAAGCAAGGCCTCAAGTACAAAGTGGGTGAAGCGCACCAGCAGTTGCCGGACGTCTACATTTCCGAATGTCACGACGAAGGATTATTCTGTACTGTGAAGGAGTGAGCCCTTCCGACACGCGGCCCATTGTACCTGTAAGACACATGTCTTGACGATTCATGAGAGCGCGGGACACCGGGGTAACGCGTCGAGGTACGCGGTTTAAGGCATGGGTGTGCGAGTGCATATCGTTATTTTTGGTGCGGGCGATACATGCATGCGAACGAGGATGAGGGAAAGATGCAAGGGGAGGGGGAGGTACGACAGCGACAATGAGCACGAACACGACCAAAAAAGCCCTGCGCTCAGTCGAACAGACCGAAGCCCTACACATCGTCCAATCAGCACCACATTAAGTACACAGAACGGGGCACGCACCATGTCATCGTCAGACTCCTCCTTCTCCTCCTCCTTCTTCTCCTCAACCTTCTCCTCCGCCGCAGCGGCACCACCGGCAGCGGCACCCGGTGCGGCGGCAGCTGCGGGTGCGCCTCCGCCTGCACCGACGTTGGAGAGGAGGTCCTTTACGTTCTTGCCCTCGAGCGCCTTTGCGAGGAGGGACGCCCAGATCGCTTCGACTTCGACGCCCGCGGCAGTTGTTAACGCGCTGATCTTGTCGGCCTGTCCATGGGTGGTTAGCGAGCGGGTATGTAGACCAGACGAGGTGGAATGGGATGGATGCAACGCGCGCGCAGAAAATGTCTGGGTCAAGGCCCAGGCGCGTAGACAGTCCAACAGACGCGCAGGGGAACGGGGAGCAGAGTAAACGGCAGACGTACGGTGATGGCGATGTTGTCATCGGCGAGGATGAGCGCGGCGTACGTCGCGGCGAGTTCAACGCTGGCCTGCACACACACACGACATACGCGTCAGAGCCACGCACGACGAGCGCGACGACGAGCGCACCATTGGAATTATTTGGCGGCGGGGCGACGGGAAAGGAAGAGCGGGTGTGTGAGCAAGAGCGCGGTGGACCGGGACGGGCCGAAAGATAAGGTTGCGGGCGGGAAACTTCCGGGCTTGGCAGTTGCTCGTCCTTCGAGTTCAGATTGTCGACTCCAAGCAGGCTCGTCGACAACGCCTTATATACCACATGCGGGCCCGTGAGGCTCTGAGTCTTTGTATGATGTGCCACCTGGGTCCCGAGCGGACGACACAACATGTCACAATGACTCGATAAGGGGCCGTGGGCGGCACATCTCTGGAGCACTACATCCCAGACCGCTCATATCTATAAAGTACATGAATCACGTCGGCTCCGAAGTCAGATACGCGACCCAATAGTACAGCTTACATATAGGTCGCCCAACTGTGTGAAATGAAGTCACCATGTCCTACTAGTATGAACCCTTCCCTCCACATGTGCACCGAAAATATCCTCCAGCACCACACCCTCTCGCATCAACTGATCTCCAAACCGCGTCCAGAATAACCGCATAATCGTCGCCGTCTCCGTGCCAACTTGGATGACCCGAATCACTCGCAGGCGCGGGAACCGACTCCGGCAGAAGAAAGTGGAGAGTTGCGCGAGGAGCGTTCCGTGGTGCATGCTCGACGCTAGATGCGTGAGGTTTCGGATGTTGATGCGTTCGACGTTCGGGTGCGCGTCATGTTGCATATGGTGAGGGGATAATGGAAGGGTGAGGGTGAGGATGCGGAGGTTGGGCAGTACTGCGGAGGAGGACGTCGGGAGAGCATGGGCTTCAAGTTCGAGGTGGCGGAGCTTCATGCCGTGTGATGCGAAGAGCGAGGTGAGCCCTCGCACCCGATCCTGGGAAGCGATGGCTCCCGCCGTCACGGTGGTGCCGAGCAGTTGAAGTGTGTGTAGTCGCGGAAGGTCCCACGCGGCGATCGTACCGAGCGCGTCGCTGTTACCGTCCGCTCCGAGTGTGACTTCCAACACACGCAATGTCGGAAACCCGAGGTGCCCACCCACGCCCGCACCCGCACCCGCCCCGGTGGAAAGGGACAAGTCGATCCCAAGTTCATACAGCGTGGCCGCCCCTCCCGCAAAGGCTTCGACAAGCGCGCTCCAATGCCGTCTCCCATAGGCGTACTGCACCACCTTCACGCTCCTCAAACTCTCCCCCGCCGCAAGGGCGGGAAGCATCGCCTCGTACTGCGCGTCCCACCTCCCGACATTCGTATACGTCCCCCGTCTATCCGTAAAGATGACGAGTCCTCCCCCGCAATGACGCAGTATATCCCGCACGTCCAGCGCCGAGACTTGAATCGTACTCCCAGGATTCATCTCCACGTCGACTCTCCGAATAAGCCCGCCGAGCGTGGGACGCGAGGAGAGTGTGCGTGCGAGTCGACGCGCGTGCGCGCGACGATGGAGCCAGACGTGGCGCATTAGGAGCGAGAGCGCGGGTGCGTAGAGTGTGTGGGAGATGAGGCAGAGTGAGCGGAGGGTGTCTTGAGTGGCGAGATAGGAGGAGAGGAGGAGATGGAGTGGGTAGGTGCGCGTGTCCCAGGGGTGGTCTGCTGTTACGTCCAATGGGTCCACGAAGAAGGAGGAGGATGAGGAGGATGCGAGTTCGAAGATGGTTATCCATAGTTCGGGAGGGAGACGGTTGACGAATGACGATGAGGATGATGTGGGCGTGGAGGTGCGCGGCGGGATCTGCTGCCCGCTGCCAGTGTGGGACGGGGAGGATACTAGGGCGCCGCTGCTCTGCGGTCGACGTCTAGATCCAGAAGCAGGAAGAGTGTGCGACGCAGGAGGCGAGTCCGAATACGGACCCGTCGTCCTGCAGCACAAACGTCAGCGTCTCTCTACTTGACTGGCGCAACGCGGAACTACGTACGGCGTCGTAAGGCGTTGCCAACCCCTCTGAACGCTCGCGCTAAACGACCACCCCCGCGCCCGACCGTGTTCCGCCATCCAGGTGTTCAAGTGAACGAAGGAGAAGGACAACTCCATCCGTAC